>JAVYIG010001877.1:0-290328 GCA_035222895.1 Strongylocentrotus droebachiensis
TATTTTTTACCATATGCACGGGAGTACATTTTGGTGATAACAGCCGTGCAAAAAAGGTGCAACAAAAAGGCATAATGCACGCTGCATACAATTCAATGCATGTTTACGAGGAGTCGCACCATGCACTGCACTGCTGCCACGATCGTCTGTGTGCACACCTTATTTCTAATGAAGGTTGCAGGTTTGCAGTGTTATCGCCTTGCTAAGTAAGATTGTTGACCCCATTTTATAAAAACAAATAATACACAGGTTTTCGTTCGTGACGTGATGGCGATGCAGCGCTATTTGAGTATTTACAATGTCACAAAATACATTCGGCTACACCTCATGAATTTTATTGCACCATAGTGAATACCCTCATGCGCTGCATCGACCATAACGCACTCACACCTGTGTATTATTTGTATAATATCACAGTGTGCAGACCTGGTTTGACAAGGGGGTATATTACCGCCAGACGTATCACATCCTCAGCTTGGGCCATCCTGACCAAAGTAACAGTTGGAGAGGGCATTTTTGTGAGAGTATTAATGCATTTAGTATTAAAAATGGTTGATGTATACAAATATATATACAAATAGAATGACTGTCGCCTTCTGCAAAATATTTTTATTTACAGTGTCAATTTAGGATCGCATTGTACTTTGGCCTAAATTGCATTTTCTTTACATTCCATACAATACAGACACCTGGCTTCCCGATGAAATCACGATGGATACTTGGAATATTTCTACTTCCTCCTTGCGGGCATGATGCTGCTTGACTTCGCAGTCTTCCTGGTCATCGCACGCCATTACAAGTATGTAAAGGTCACAGGTCGACCTGCGAGTGTTGACGAGGCATCGGACAGCATGCCTCCACTTGAGGTGGATTATTCTTATCACACAGAGACAGAGGCGCTGCTCCCGAAACCAGTGAAACGTGAAAAGAGTAAAGTAGAGAACGATTATTCTTTTTCATAGAGGTGTATTTTTAATGTACAATGAGCCTTAATTTTTTGTTTTTATTATCCAAACGGGAATTAGTTTGAAGCACTGTAACATGAATATTTAATTCTTGAATCTTTCAAATAATGGAAGTTATGACTTTTTTAGAATATTTTACTTTGAATCTTTCAAATGGTATCAGGGAAAAATAATATTTGTATGCAGTTACTTTTTACTGTATCTAAAGGCATAAATATATGAGCAATAGAACTTTGATTGTTTGATGTTAATCATATACACTAAGAAAATTTTAATATTTGAAAGTAATGATTGATCAGACTCAAATGGCAACTCTTTGATTAGCCTTGAAAACAACTCTCCATATGATTTATAATGAGCATTATGAACAATGTGTTGTGTGGCAAGAAGACGGGAAAGCATTCTCTCATGTCATGAAGCTTAACTTTCTTCTAATGTTCTGACTGTTCTGTGCATGCTATACCAGGTTTTAAGCATGACAATGGTTTCTCTCTTTTTCAACTGGACATGGATTACTTATCTACCTAATTTTAGTAGTTTCATAACAGCAACAAAACATATTTTTCAATACCGACCTTCTGCTAAACAGTGTGTGTCCTTGTTTATCAGAACGTTATAAGGTACTTCCACCATTCTACCAACCAAACAAGGAATGTCTCTCTTGGTTGGTTAGTAGAACAGCATAAGGTACTTCCACCATTCTGCCAACCAAACAAGGAATGTCCCTCTTGGTTGTGTAGTAAAACAGCATAAGGTGCTTCCACCATTCTGCCAACCAAACAAGGGATGTCCGTCTTGGTTGTGTAGTAAAACAGCATAAGGTGCTTCCACCATTCTGCCAACCAAACAAGAAATGTCCCTCTTGGTTGTTTAGTAGAACAGCATAAGGTACTTCCACCATTCTGCCAATCAAACAAGAAATGTCCCTCTTGGCTGTTTAGTAGAGCAGCATAAGGTGCTTCCACCATTCTGCCAACCAAACAAGAAATGTCCCTCTTGGTTGTTTAGTAGAACAGCATAAGGTACTTCCACCATTCTGCCAATCAAACAAGAAATGTCCCTTTTGGTTGTTTAGTAGAGCAGCATAAGGTACTTCCACCATTCTGCCAATCAAACAAGAAATGTCCCTCTTGGTTGTTTAGTAGAACAGCATAAGGTACTTCCACCATTCTGCCAACCAAACAAGAAATGTCCCTCTTGGTTGTTTAGTAGAACAGCATAAGGTACTTCCACCATTCTGCCAATCAAACAAGAAATGTCCCTCTTGGTTGTTTAGTAGAGCAGCATAAGGTACTTCCACCATTCTGCCAACCAAAAAAAGGGAATGTCCCTCTTAGTTGTCGGTGAAGGAATAAATCCACATTATTTCACTGAAAACTATGTGTACATGTACATGTCTAATGATGAACCTAGGGCACAGATATGATAAAATGTGATTTCTTTTACAGAAAAATTGAAATTTATTACATTTTAGCTTTAAAGAGAGATGGATAACTGCTTGAAACTGAAATCATGGCATGGTAAGTGTCCCTCTTAGTTGTCAGTGAAGGCATACATTGTATTTCATTTTAGATGTGATAAAACTTAAATTCTTGACAGAAAAGTGGAAATTAATGAAATGTTAATAACAAAAAGATATAAAGCTGCATGCAACTTAAATACAGAATTGCCAATTTGTGTTCAACAAAATGCAAGTTTGAAACTTATTGATTTTTCTTTCCTCAAATTTTCAATGATCAGTTCATCACATTTGATGTTATTATGAGAGTGAACTTGATACCAAGAAAAATTATATTCCAGTTGATGCACATAGGAGTAAAAGAATACCCTTGCCAACTGGTTGAAATTCAAAGTAGTGTGTGTGACATGAGCGAGAAGTATTTTATGTTAGTACAGAATGATATTAGGCTCCTCATCTACATTTCATACACTGCACTAAAAAGGAAATTTACATTTTATCTTGTCAAATAAAATGTTTTGATACAAATGGATTTGTCTTTAGAAGAATAAGAGTCTAGAAGAGAAGATTGTATTAAATGTAGATCTGATGCACTTCACAAAAGAGAAATAAAATTGAATCATGTTGCCTTCCATTGCCGTGATCGCAGCTGAAAGAAATGTTTTTACAATGACTCAAAGGAATGTACATATTCATGAGTAGAAGCATAAATAGACTCTTAATTGATGAGTTATCACAAGATTGTGCCTTTGCATTTGACTATAATAGGATTTATATTTTATTATTACGCACAGTCATATACAGTACTCTTTTTGTTACCTCTGGAATTGAAAAAATACATGTACCGTAGTTTTGTTACAAATTTTTATTAAAAAAAAAAAAGATTTGCCTTTTTATCATATATCTGATGCTGAAAACATAGTGATATTAGATATACATGTATATGTTTTTTATATATAACTTTATTTTATTACTTTGAAGAAAAAAATGTGATTGTATGTATCGGTATACATAACATTATGCACAGCGACTGACAACTGTTTGTGCCTCCTGACTATTCCATGCCATGGGCAGCACATTCTACCCACGAAAATCAATGATTTACTGTGTGTTTGGACCAAGGATGGTTACATACTTGATGAAGTACATAAATTAGTTGTGAAGGAAGATGTTTTTAGGCCTACACAGGCATTCAATCTGACACAGGATTTTATTATGAAGGAAACATTTAGTTACTATTTCAGGATTAAAACAAAAATTCCAGGAAGAAGAATGACAGAATCATCCCTGACTCTTAGCTTATAGATGCAGTGCATGGTTCCTATAATAGATCTACCCTAAGTTGGCATGTAATCTGATAGAGAAATGAAGAATTATAACTCAAATCTAACTCTTGAAAGTTGAATTTTAAATGTTTGTAAACTAAGCTATGCAGTAAAGGTGAAATGTATGTATATCAGCCAATTTAGGAACATGTTAGCCTCTGACTAGTATTTGCAAGAAAATGTTTTGCGGGGGAAGAAAAAGATATATTGTATATATTTTTATGGAATGAATAAATTTATTGCAATATGAATTTCTTGGTGTTGCTTGCCAAAATAAAACAGATAACGGTATTACGCTCATTTTGACTTTGATGCAAACGCTTTACCCACTAATGAAATACATCCTTGTTTATTTCAGTATCTCTTTGTAAAGAGGATTCTTATGAAATCTTGTTTATTAATTCATCTTTGATATTGTTGAATAAGAACTTTAGAATGTCACATACTGGGTACATACATTTAAAAAGCGCATTTTATTACAATTGTGTACTCTAATTTCTTCAGTGTTTTGATTTTAATCAATTTTTTGTTTTTTGTTATTTGTTATTTCCTCTCTTACTTTTGTAAACATTTTTTAATGTTTGATTTACTTGATTTTAACAATATTACCATGAAAAACTTACCAAATACTTAGGTACATGTAAAATAGGGTTATTTGTTATAGAGAATCCTATTGGCTGAGAAGCTATCATGTGACACTCAACAATTTGGTACATTGTATATTGGGCACAAGCATGCAATATAACAACCTTTGTCTGAAAAGTAAAACGCATACCCAAGTGAAGTAGCCTGCGCACCTCTCTTTCCAGCGCTCTCTTCTCATTTTTTGTGTTGTCTTAGCTGCGCACATCTGAAGTGAAGATAGTCTGATCGTAATTGACAAGGCCAGGCTCAAGAGAGCAAGGCACGAGATTGTAATATGCTCAGTTTTATATTAAAGATATTGCATAGTATGCATACATCGTTGTTCAATGTAACAGACCCGTTATGGTGACCTGTTATGGTGACCATGCCTTTTCATTGATTGTTCCCACCCTCTAGAACAAACTCCCACCTCATATTCAAAATGCCCCATCCATTGAATCATTCGAAACCCTTCTCAAAATCCACCTGTTTAATCAGTTATAGTATACTGGAGGTGCACACAAGTAGTTAATTCCATTCAACTCAATTGTATTGTATTGTATTGTATTAGTAATGTTTTATTTTATTTTGTTGCTTTAAGGTATTAAACATGTTGAATAATTATACTAAGTTAGACAGTACCACCTGTGCGCTTAGAAACGTCTGTATAAAGCGCCTTATGAATGTAATTATTATTATTACATTATATTCACCTTTCAGACTTTCAGACTTTCCCTCATGCCAGCACATTTCACAGAGGCCACAGGTCGAGGTTAAAATATAATAGCAATCAGGAAATTCTGAATTTGTTGGTTCATATATTGCCCGAGCATGCAATATATATATAATATTTGTCATGTGCATAACCATCCATAAATGATTTTAATCATTGTATTACTAATATACTTAACAAATGTTTATTTGTATAATATTTGTAATCTGCATAATCATTCATAATGATTTTAATTATTGCATTACTAATATGCTTACCAAATGATTATTTGTATAAAACAGGTTCTAGAATGTAGGCAATCTAATTGGTCAAAAGACAACATGTGACTGTGTATTGTTTTGTCCTACCCGCCTCACGTGCAAAAAAGTACACATCAAAAAGTGACAACTCACAACTAAAAGTGATAATGCATAGCTAAGATGCATATATGCATATCTCTGGCACGTACAAAACCAAGAGGCAATGAAATGTACGCAATTCAAATAGCATTGACATTGATGCCTACAAAGTGCATTGGCTGCACTTATGTGATGTCATTCAATAAAGCAAATGGCGGCCTAAGTGACTGCGAAACTTGGTATTTTAATCAGGTTAGTTGCTTTATTTCTTGACTTTATATTAATATTTATATTCATCAATTATTGCATAATAGTTGTCATTTAAATAACCATTCCCGAATGATTTTAATGATTGTATTACTGATACACATACCAAAGATTTACATGTATTTGTTATCTAAATGTCAAAACCATGACACTCATTAATATTCTATTTTTCTACTAGAAGACCATCGTGCTGTTTTAGAAATTCTGTATAATTCATCTATACATGTCTGTATAAGTCATCATCTTCTAGTGAGTTTGACTTTCAGCATTATATATAATACACTTTTTTCTTCATATTCAGGCTATTCCAAGTAAACAAATGTATTCTTCTATGCTTTTTCAAAATCTGATATGTCATATTATTCAAGGAACTGCAATTGTACATATATAGTTGTTGATATACAGTATGCTTATTATATATGTATAGTATATTCAGAATGTTCATAATTGGAATATCTTGTTCTTTAATGATTTTTATTTAATGTTCACAGATGTTTTACTTTGTATAAATCTTGAAAGAATCTATATATGTATAAAGTTATGAACTTGTACTGTGGAAAAATCCTGTGTATTAAGGTTTTACAAAAAATTGTTTTCTACAGTTGATTATTTTGTAAATAGAGCATGATATATTACTCAATGTTGTAACAAATTTACTCAATGTTACTAAAAAATGTAAATGAACAGCAATACACAGTGCGAACAGATATTAATGTATTACTGCACATTCTGGTAATGGTGTAAATTCTGAGAATGTGTTTAATGTGCAATCAATTCTCTGCTACAGTGTTATAATGATGTTCTCTCACAAATGAAAGAGAAAGGATGAGTAACATTTGATGTACAAAACACTTCAAATATTGAGGGAAAAAATAATAGTGCAGGATGTTAACCAAAAATTATGTTTTCTAGTTTGTATACATGTAAAGCTACGGTCACAAAGGTTCGATGAACAAGAATTTTGTAAAAATCTCCCAGTTTTTCCATTGTCTGAAAATCGTTTGTACGGCGTTCGTAATGACATTTGTGACCGAGGCTTTAACAAAACAAATTTCTATTGATATGGATGATTTATAGAATTACATTGAATTGAATGGATTTGTTGGATGATAAAGTACACATTGCAGAATAACAATGTCATAGTTTGCTTGCTAAAAACATGAGAGAGTAGAATAATTAGGCCTACATAGTTATACTGTATGTAAACATATGCAATTTTATTATTCCATCCAGATTTTACTTTTAGTTATTACCTTCAGAAAGGCCTTAATAACATCTTTTTTGCACTTTGTAATTGTAAGACTGTTTTTCTTATTACATGTATTTATGTAATTTTAATTTCAATTTACTGTAAGCGTTTTGGGTCTTATGGGAAAAGCGTGGGATAAGTAGTATTATAATAATAGTAATAATAATAATAATATATGTTACCCAGTTTGTATTTCTGTTCACATTGTATACACATGTATTTGAATGATCTTATATGTATTTTACAATTAAGTGCAATTTTATAAGGAATATTATAATACACCTAACAATGCTCTTCTAATTCGTTGATGATTTATTTGTACCTTACTCATTCAATTTAATAAATCATATATTTTATGATATAATACAGACCCTCACTCAATTTTGTGTTTATTTTATTGTGATGAGCTTTCCATGATTTATTAGACCAACATAGGTAAGGAAATTTATGTTAAAAAAATAGACATAGAGATTGACAAACATGAGGGAAGAGAGAGAGAGAGAGAGGGGGGGGGGGGGGAGAGAGAACTACAAAATGTGAGGTAAGAGAAAGAGAGACTTAAAAATATTGAGGGGGGGAGGGAGGGAGGGGGACAGTTAGTTTGGAGAAGCTTTGAAGTAAAAGTATTTTGGCAACACGATTTATTGACCATTCATCAGATTAATAAAACACTTATACAATAAAAAAAATCATGACAGGTTATTTGTATTGGTAATATGTATGTTTGAAAGTTAAACTTATACTTTCAAAACAAAACCATTAGCTACAATATATCCAATATTACCACTGATTTCTTAATCAGACCTTATATGTTACCATATCGCTAATTCTACAATACCTATTATTTTAGTATCAAAGCTAGAAAATTGATCCAGTCACGCCTAAACTAATTTGGAGAAGCTTTGAAGTAAAAGTATTTTGGCAACACGATTTATTGACCATTCATTAGATTGATAAAACACTTATACAATAAAATAATCATGACAGGTTATTTGTATTGGTAATATGTATGTTTGAAAGTTAAACTTTTGCTTTCAAAACAAAACCATTAGCTGCAATATATCCAATATTACCACTGATTTCTTAATCAGACCTTATGGCCCGAATTCACAAAGGAGGTTTGTCGACAAACCTTGGTTTTCGTACGTCATTTGACGCGTTTTACGCGTTTTTTACAAACCTGGTTTGTAAAGAACAAAAGGAGGTTTGGCGAAACAAAAGGAGGTTTGAGCTCAAACCTTGGTCTGAGCTCAAACCTTCCTTTGTGAATTCGGGCCTATATGTTTACCATATCGATAATTCTATTATTAAAGCTAGGAACATTGTTCCAGTCACGTCTATTATAACTTCATTTGAATGAAGGAAAGATGATATAACTTATAATAAAGTGTAATAAGTGTTGCCTTTCTAGGTGATATTTGTATGAATCATCGCGATGCTTGGATGAATCCCTTCAAGGGCCACTCCCACTATCAAAAAGAACGGCGCGAGTAGCTATCGATTATTTAGTAGTCTTTAGTGAGGTCGTTTTATTATGCTGTTTGTATTAAACAGCACCTATGTATTTCTTACAATATGAGCTGTTGTTTTTTAACCGGCCGATATAAAGTATTTCAAGTAATTCAAGGAAATTCTTATTTAAATAATTATATTTTAACTGACAAACAAGAAATCTTCGATCATGTAGAAAGAATGTGTCTATTAATTTTTCCTCTTATGCTGACAAAAAACATATGGTGATCGTTCATTTGCCCATGCTGCCCCAATTTTTTGGTAGAGTCTCTTGGCAAAAGTTACTACAATAGGTAAGTTTAAGTCTGTCATTAAAACACCCTACTTCGAAATTATAATAATGTAAAAGGAACTAAGTAATCTTTTTTCTCTTTACTTTTCCCCTTTTCTTCCAAAGCGTATTTGGACGTATACAAGTAGGCCTTTTTTTAATGTGTTATGCGCTATACAGGAATGGGATTTTTTCTTCTTCTTCAAAATAGTATATACTCGGCATCACATTGATTAGGCAAAGACTTTTACTCGATGCGTAGGCCTAATCTTAGAAAATCTGAAGAATTTGGGACTTCATAAAGAGTTGTGTGATCAGAAAACCGGGACTCAAATGACTTATCTTTGTTTTTAGAACATCTCATTTTCCTGTATATATCCGAGTTGACTAACCGTTTATTTTTTCCCTTGAAAAGCTAATTCAAGGTTTATACAAATCAAAATCAAATCATAATTTTATGTCTGAATAAAACCTTTTAAAAGAAACATCAATGTTGCATTTTGTCTCATGGCATGAGGAACTAAGGCTATCTGTGTAAATCAGAACGCACTTTCATGTAACAAACTGAGATATTTTTTTTAGTACGTGTTAATACTAATCAAGAACACCTTATAGTCCTCCACTTGATTTAACATTTATTTCTCTCTTTCTTCATTTAAGCAAACGAAACAAACACAAAAGAAAACACAAAGTAGATCCAGGTTACCTGTTTAAAAGAACAATGTACAAAATAGTTCACCACAGCAACATAAACAAAACAATGAAAGACATATTGCATAAGCCGCTTGTACATAAAAAGTATTTGTGAACGAATTTGAACATAATTAGGGAAAGTTGGGTTGAATTAAACATTTCCTTCTTTTAAAGTTCAATTCAAGATTATAATATCGCATCAATTATTATGTTTTGACATAGTGGAACATTCCCCAGGAAAGGTAGATAGCTACATGAGATATCGAATGAATTACTTGCTGTCAGTTGCCGCCGAGGAAGAGTGAAGAAAGAAGATGAAATGGTAAAAAAGAAGATACAATTGAGAAGATGCAGTAGGTAAATGAATGGGAGGACAGAACTGTAGAAAACAAACTATAAAGAGGATGGGCCTCGATGTAGCTTAAAGGGCTTACAAATTAAAACTCAAGAGAAAGAAAGAATTCAAAGAATAAAAAGAAAAGAAAGCCAAGACGGGAAGAAAGACAAAAAAGAAAAGAAAAGAAAAGAAAAGAAAAGAAAAGAAAAAAGGCTATAATGATAGGAAAATGTTAGTAAATACCTATAGTGTCATTTTTGCTGTTTAAGAACAAAATCAATTTTCTGCAATAAAATTAACATATAGATCTACCCCATATCTGGTAAACAAAAAAAAAGGGGGTCTACCAGATATCATGATATGCGGTATAATCGTTGATTCCTAAAGCACATTTCACTATTACTTCATTTGATTTACTGACTATACCATCACCTTTTAAACAAAACAAAATAATGTCCTAGACAAGTTAAATGAAAAATTTGGGTTTTTATTTTACTCATTTTCTCGAAACGTCTAAAAAGAAACTACACTCAATCGCGGTCACGTCCGAACGCAGCGGTGTGCGGTATACGTTGTGTGATGTGCGATGCGGTGAAAAAGCCCTCTGCTTGATCTAGTAGTCGCGTGCCACTCCACCACCTGTTCCAGATAAATACCAACCTACCAGTTTTCATTTCGGGATCTGCGCTCTCATTTAGCCGTCTCTTGAAAGGTATGCAAAGCTCTCAGTTTTTATTACATTGACTAACGTGATACCCTTAGACTCTATATGTGAAATATGAAAGTGTGGCATGTACGGAAAAGTGAAATTTGTGATGCCTTTTTATACTACGTGATGCAAATTGCAAGTGACGATGATTCTACTACTTTCTACCATGTCTACTGTACATCATACATTGTGCAGGCGCATCGCATCGTAACACTAACAGGTGTATTCAACGTGATTTGAGACCCGCGTTTGCATGTCCACATATTCATGAGGATATTTGTTCGACTTCGAAAAATGAGATGCTCTAGTAGCCTACTCATTTGTAATGTACAATTAGGTAGTCCAAGTGTCAGAGTTGTGAAGAATTACAGATTAAATGTAACACTAACAGTTCTTATCCTACTACCCCATCATCATGATCATGATCAGGGGCGGGTTCCTAGAAACCGTCATAACTCTAACTTCTTGACTATCCCATTGAAATGCGTGTTAATTCTATAACACACTGGATCATTCGATAAATGAGACCGGACGCCGCTTGTAAATTGCATAACTGTTTTATTCAATCTGTAATCAAAAAGAAGATACAGATAGAAAATCCGGTGTTAGCATTCAGATATTCAGTCATAGAGTTACACACAAGATATTTCATTGAATGGTTCACTGTATGTCTTGCCAAAAATCTCAACCAAAATTAACTCCATGATGTTCAGAGCACAAGCATGTGCATATACATGTATCGCCTTAATCCAATAGCTTGTCAGTGTCACATACACCTGTCAAAGTGACTTTCCCAACTGACCTAAATAATTATGCGCAGAAGCAAACATGACTTCCTTTGCATTCAATCTATCTTGCTAAATAACTGTTGCTGTTTTTCAAACTCAGCCAAAATGAGAATTTATCAAACTTGTAAATCTCCTTTCTTTTGATACAACCAAAATGACCAAATTATTCTTTAGAAATTTGCATACAATTTATGCGCACTCATTAAGTGTTTTCTTTTATGAACTTATACAAATAGCATGGCATTCTTTAATTTGCCAAGACTAAACCTTTTAATTCATACACTTGCATAAATTGCCCTTTATACATACATGTTTACTTTCTCCAAATAAACCAATTTCTCTGTTCATATGAGCAACCAAAGCTCAAAATGCATGCAGTGTTTTTACAAACTAAATAACAGGTCCTCAAGACACTTCACTTTGTGAATGACCCTAATAGCAGTGACCTACTTTGTGCAAGCCAGATTTCATGCATGGTGAAATTAACTCTTACTCTTAAAACCAATCTTGGTTTTCTTCATTTTTATGTAAATAAGCTATAATCAAATATGTCACTCCATTTACACTCACTTCTAACTATATCTGTGCAATACTTTGTGTCTCTGCGTTAAATTACAATTTCCACTGAATTTACGGCTTTTTCGTAATAAACGACAACTTTCACTTGACCGATAAACGTAAAGTCACAACAGCGCGCACAATGCCCTACTTGAAGCTGTACGCACATACCAATTAATCTGACACGTTGACACAAAATCTTGCACAGTTTATATCTCAACATTGAATTAATCTACACATTTTTATCCTTCATTAAACAAGTATTGAGTATTTCATGATTTAAACTCACTCTATGGGCGGCGGTAAACTCTACGTAAAAGGACAAATTTGGGGACTTTCCGTCCCACCGGAATACTCGTACTCTGATTTTCTCTGGAACGTAATGTGTCTGCAAAAAACTCATGTTACGGTGTCTTCAAGTTTCAAACAACATTTAAAAAACAGATCATGAAAAATGATTAAAGAAACTGCTGTTTCAATGAAACACACTCCCCGCCCAGATGAGGGCATTTATGGTCCTTATCTTATAACCTTCATCACACTCAACTTTCATATCCCTTAGATGGATAAATGACCACTATTTTAGTTATTGGTCCGGTAAATTTAGTGTTTACAGTTTTCACTTTCCCATTCCAAATTTGCCTATTGTCTACTTGCCCCTGACCGCGTTATGCCCAGCTACCATGACTACGTCATCAACTCATACATTTTGTTTCTCTGTGTTACATTTACGTCGCAGAACTGATAATGGGAACACATCTCTATTCCATATCTTCCAAAATTCATTCACAATCCGTTGAACAAATTCTATCCTATGATTAGGATTCTTAGTTTCTTTGAAAGGACCCTAAGTTTGCGACTTCTTGTAGGCATGTGTGGAGTTCAAACGGTGTCAACACTTGTCTTCCTATTGTTTTTTTTTTAAACGCGATTTTACAACTTTTAACGAGCGACTCTGCAGTGCCGTTCTGATGAGGCGCTTGAGGCGTTGTGAATCTCCACGTTCTTCGCAGAAATCCTTCAACTCCTGATCGTTCCAACCTTTCACCATTTCTCGCAGTTCTCTTTCTGCACCTACAAACTGTGTACCATTATCACTAAACATACGGGCTGGTTGTCCTCTAATCGCGAAAAATCTGCGAAACACTTGTAGGAACTCTGAAGTTGAGCAATCGACGGCCAACTCTAAATGCACAGCTCGTGTATTTAGACATGTAAATGCTTTGCGGTTTTGTTACTGCTAATCTTTACATGAATTGGCCCAAAATAATCACATGAACAATAATGAAACGGCGGGGTAAATGGGGCCACTTTCTCTGTTGGCATAAATCTGCTATCTTCTGACTTTCGATCTTGTACTCTGGATCGACACTCAACACACCTGTATGTGATGGTTTTAGCTAACCTATGCCCCTTATGATCCAATATCTCCTTCTGACTTTAGCCACTATCGACGCTACTCCAGCATGACCCTTGTCATGGAAATGACACGTGATAAGAAAGCAGATTAGTTGGTTACGCGGTAGGAGAATGGGGTGCTTATCTTCATATGACATTGAACCTTTGTCGACTCTCCCTCCTACACGGACTACTTCCTTCTCTATGAACGGACTCTGTGATTTCAGATCCACAGACTTCAATCTTTCGCGTAACGGTTTCTGAGCGTGTTGAATCCATTGGGTCTCGGCATCATCAAGCTCATTTGGCGTCAACGATGTGTCGGTTGCTGTAGCTTCATCCTGCTTCTTCCAAACTCTGGACTTCAATCGGCGAACAAATCTCAGTATGTAGGCCGTTACCCGTACAAGTCTCCTCCAGCTTGAGAATCTTGAACAATCTATTACCTCCGCTTCAGTTATGTGGAGGACTCTCTTGATGCTGCGTTTCTCTTCGTCGATCTCGACTGGATCCGGTTGAACTCTTTCTACAGGCCACTGTTCCTCGGGTAAGCAGATGAATTCTGGCCCACTCTTCAATCTACCTTCAAGCTCATCAACTGTTATACCCCTTGAAATGTCATCTGCTGGGTTCAATGGGCCAGGCACATGCCTCCACTGTTGTGGATCTGAGTTAGTTTGAATCTCCCCTATTCTGGCTGAAACAAACGGCTTGAAGTTTCTGGCTTGACTTCTGATCCACGATAATGCGATCATGCTGTCGACAAAATATATTGTCCTTTCCAAATCCAACTTCAGCTCTCTCTTGATCGGCGCACTTAGTCTGGTTGCCATTACTGATGCTTGTAACTCTAGTCTTGGTATCGTGAGCCTTTTCAAGGGAGCTCCTCTCGACTTAGATGTGACGAATTTGGTTTGAAACTGTCCTTTCGTGAGCTGCCATCTCAAATAAGCACATGTTCCATATACGCTTTCTGACGCTTCTGAGAAAACACACAACGTAGGTTTCTGCTCTGCTGTTGGTGGTGTTAGACACCTATCTTTCCTTTCGATGTTACAGAAGTCTGATACAGGTAGGTCCACTGGTGATGCTAACTGGACATGGAGGACCCTGCTAGTAGCAGATGAGGATTGATTAGGCCCAAACACTACCCAACCTATTGGGGACTTTCTCGCAACCAACTTTTCTGCTTGTCGTGTTTGACCTGTGTGAAGGGTAGGATGATCTATGCCAATCAACAGGTCGATATCTCCACCTCTGCGATGAAGACTTTGATGATCGATCTTCAGTACTCCGGCGATCTCTTTAATGTCTACTTCATCTACATCGCTTATGAATGGTAAGGCTACTGCTCGAATCATGTAAGTTGGCGAATTACCATCTACAGCTTTGACTGGAACCTTGTAGACATGGGTTTCTACAGTCTCTTTCTGTCCGCCTATCTTCTTAATTGTTATAGCAGTTTTGGTACCTTGAAGATTCAGTTTATTGGCCACGGACTGCTTGATAACACTGACTTGAGATCCTGAGTCTATCAAGACGTTCCCCTTTACTTTACTGGAACCCTGCTGCCCTAGTATCTCTGCTTCAAGAACTGGCAGCATTGCTTCTCTCTCTGCATAATTAGATGCAACTGCAATGTTGGATGCTACAGTTACACTGCTACTCCTTTCGTCCAAGTGTAGAAGGGGATGATGAAAATATCTACACTGACCTTCACTGCACTGCCTTTTCCTTCTACAGTTGCTCATTCTATGGTCCTTGCCGGCTTTCTTTAAGCAACTGAAGCATGCTTTATTCTCTTTCATTATCTGAAGCCTCTCTGGTTGTGTCATAGTAATGAGCTTCTGGCACTGATCAACCCAATGGGTATCTGTTTGGCAGATCCAACACTTTGGCGGGAGTTTGGTACGGAAGGTCGTGTCTTGCCTGGTTGTATCTGGCGTGGTTGTATCTCTCTCTTCAGTCTTGATATGATGTATTTGCTGACTTGTCTTTGTTGCTCTGATCGGGGCTGTAGCTCGGATTCTTGCAGTCATTTCCCCTGTCATCCAATCTATGAGCATGGATACAGATGCTTCAGAGTCCTTCGTGTTTAGATGTCGGAACCAAACCTTCTTGTCTTCAATGTGCAGCTTTTTTTCTATCGTTGCTAGCACTTGGAGATTGTCCATATCTGCTTCGTGTCCAACATCTTTCATAGTGTTGTGACTCCGGAGGACAAGCTGTGTCAACTCGCAAAACCGACCATCCTCTCCTTCTCTCAATGCTCTGAATGTATTGATGTCATTAAGCACAGCATCAGCTAAGAACCGGTGACTTCCATAAATTGCATCGAGGAACTTCCATGCAGCCTTATAGTCACTGACTCCTCTCAACATTTCTGCTGGCTTTCCCTCTAAACAGCTTCTCAGTAGAGTGACAGCATCTCTATCTGTGTAGATACTGGAAAGATGCACGAAGTCTGTCTTGAAGATGTTATATTCTCGAACATCTCCCTTGAACTTTGGAAGTTTCAACTTCTCTAACTTGAAAGACGACGTACCTGATGATGAAGGTGCTGTTGCTGAACTGGAGGGGGGCGGTGTTGATGTTTCCTGAGGCTCTACTCGGTGTAAGTACTGCTTACATTCAATCTTTAGCCTGCTGAACTCACTATGGATTTCGTTCATCCATCGTTCTTCGATTTCAAATTCTGCATCATCAACTATCTGCTCAGCAAACTCCTCGTGTGCCGTCTGTACCTCTTCAAACGCTGATTGGAAGTGTTCAAGTGCTTCCTTTACTTCTGTTTCTGGTCTGCTGGCTTCTATAATTGTGGAAAGGGTGTTGCTGTATCTTGTAAAACGCCCCTTTTTTCCTCGACGTCTTAGCTTCAGGGATTTTGTATCCGTCATCTTGAATGGATCAGGAACTCTCTACTCTGCGGTGACCCCTGGTTACTTCAAGAATTGAATTGATGGATCATTCGATAAATGAGACCGGACGCCGCTTGTAAATTGCATAACTGTTTTATTCAATCTGTAATCAAAAAGAAGATACAGATAGAAAATCCGGTGTTAGCATTCAGATATTCAGTCATAGAGTTACACACAAGATATTTCATTGAATGGTTCACTGTATGTCTTGCCAAAAATCTCAACCAAAATTAACTCCATGATGTTCAGAGCACAAGCATGTGCATATACATGTATCGCCTTAATCCAATAGCTTGTCAGTGTCACATACACCTGTCAAAGTGACTTTCCCAACTGACCTAAATAATTATGCGCAGAAGCAAACATGACTTCCTTTGCATTCAATCTATCTTGCTAAATAACTGTTGCTGTTTTTCAAACTCAGCCAAAATGAGAATTTATCAAACTTGTAAATCTCCTTTCTTTTGATACAACCAAAATGACCAAATTATTCTTTAGAAATTTGCATACAATTTATGCGCACTCATTAAGTGTTTTCTTTTATGAACTTATACAAATAGCATGGCATTCTTTAATTTGCCAAGACTAAACCTTTTAATTCATACACTTGCATAAATTGCCCTTTATACATACATGTTTACTTTCTCCAAATAAACCAATTTCTCTGTTCATATGAGCAACCAAAGCTCAAAATGCATGCAGTGTTTTTACAAACTAAATAACAGGTCCTCAAGACACTTCACTTTGTGAATGACCCTAATAGCAGTGACCTACTTTGTGCAAGCCAGATTTCATGCATGGTGAAATTAACTCTTACTCTTAAAACCAATCTTGGTTTTCTTCATTTTTATGTAAATAAGCTATAATCAAATATGTCACTCCATTTACACTCACTTCTAACTATATCTGTGCAATACTTTGTGTCTCTGCGTTAAATTACAATTTCCACTGAATTTACGGCTTTTTCGTAATAAACGACAACTTTCACTTGACCGATAAACGTAAAGTCACAACAGCGCGCACAATGCCCTACTTGAAGCTGTACGCACATACCAATTAATCTGACACGTTGACACAAAATCTTGCACAGTTTATATCTCAACATTGAATTAATCTACACATTTTTATCCTTCATTAAACAAGTATTGAGTATTTCATGATTTAAACTCACTCTATGGGCGGCGGTAAACTCTACGTAAAAGGACAAATTTGGGGACTTTCCGTCCCACCGGAATACTCGTACTCTGATTTTCTCTGGAACGTAATGTGTCTGCAAAAAACTCATGTTACGGTGTCTTCAAGTTTCAAACAACATTTAAAAAACAGATCATGAAAAATGATTAAAGAAACTGCTGTTTCAATGAAACACACACGTTTCAATGGGATAGTCAAGAAGTTAGACTTACATGTATGACGGTTTCTAGGAACCCGCCCATGATGATACTGATAGTCATGAATATGTCCAAGTTCTTTTTAAATTATGAGATGTCAAAGTTGTTGTTTATGAGATATATAAAATGGAGATGGGGTGTGTTCATGACTTTTGTAAAGTCATAATTTAAATTTTGGGATCCTCTCCCGTTTCCCCCAGCTTTTCAGGGGGAGGGGGAAGGGGGAGGGGAAGAGACACATATAGTTAGACAGAAATAACTGTCTGGTATGGGGATTTTTTTTTTTTTTAATGAAATTCGTCAACCTTCCCACTCACAAAACGGTGGGTTCTGTAAACTAGCGATTTTTGCCGGAATCCGGTGAAAAACTTTCTCTCCAGTTTTTCATTATTTAGATCTAATTATCTGATTCATAAATCACAGACATAAGAAAATATAGATATTTCGGAGCAACTTAAGAATACCCAACCCAGCTACAAGCTTTTGGGGCGGCGGAAGAATAAGCGTGGTGGTGTGAAACTCCCTCCAAATGCGGGAGGGTTGTCAGCCCTGCATTACATTGCAACATCACTAGCTGACACAAACTTCAATGTCAAAACCACATTCTGTGTACTTGACACCTATTCATATTGCGATGGTATGCAGAGAGTTAATTACATACCTGTCCCCTGCAAAGGTCATCAAGTGGGAACCGAAATGTGTCATTCATTCAGAAAACATGACAGCAATTTTTGACAGGAAACCAAGAAGGGGCCAATTTAAATTGGTAACGGAAACAAGGGGAAACTTGCCTATGGCAACCGATCCACCCACACAGAATACAACAAGTGGGACTGGTTGTTACTAAGTCCGAAAAAGAATGTAGAAAGTATAAAAGACAAATTTCTTTTTTTAATGTTTATAGCATATAATTGTTGTTGTTGTTCACAAGAGCTCCTTTTGGATTTTAGTTTAATTTTATTGAAAGCAATGATAGTATTCACTTAGCTGAGCTAAATAATCTTGTCATTACAGAATAAAGATAGTTAAAAAGGGCCCCCTTTTTCATTTTAGAGCAATCATTTTGTATGTCTCATAAAAAATAAAAATCCTGGGGTGATTTGACATAATTGCTCCTATCTTTAAAAATTCAACTTTGGACCCCAAAACACAGTACATGTTTGTATAACAGTTCATTACCCGTCTGATTTACCCGTCTGATACAGGCTAGAGATCATACTATTTGTTAAAAGGGTTGATACTCTATATTGGCTGATTGTATGGAGATAAAACACTACTTAGCAAGGAGTCAAAATAGGATTGGCCAATTACCAAATAACCTTTAGCTGGGTTAGGTCTAATCATGGTCTAACAGTGTTTAATAAGTGGATCTTCTTCATAGACTTATCAGGACGCTGACTTACTTCTTTTGACCTGCTTTAAGCCAACGTTTCCTCTGGCCAATTAGTAAAGAGAGTAATGTAACGTAAGCATCGAGGAGGAGAGATGGATTTAACACTTTCAAAAGAGCTGTGAAAAAAGGTGTAATATAAATGTTGGCCTTTAAGAAATTGCTTTTTCTTTTGAAAATATCTAAGAAATAGTTTTTATGAACAAGAAATTGAACGAGTGATTATTAATTGATCTGAAGCTGCATGACAAAGCCTTTTTAAGGTACAAAGTGTATAAGTTATAAGATCAATCAATATTTCTATTTAGTCCCATCCCATTGCTTGAAAGGAGGGAGGGATGGCAAATGAGCTTATACACCCCGTCTCATAATGTACATGTATTAGCCAATATTTTTGCGTCAAGATATTTTTCACAGCTCAAGGGTTTAAGAACAAATTCAAAAGTTGTTAGATTAGCGTTAAGCCAGCACCACTGAAAATTAAATACTTTTGTTTATTATCATTCTATTTCCTTGGATCATGAACTCATTATTGTTTTTTATATAAGTATTATTTTGAGAGAAATAAATTAAAATACCTATTGAAGTGCCCAATTAAAATCAGTGTTGTTGGAAACTACAGTTTGCCGCGTATCCCAGTGACAGCTAGTGCTATTAGTGCGCAGACGATGTGTGCGACGTGCCACAGAGCTTACATCAGCCATTTCGGTACGCAACATTATTTGCTGGAAATATTTTCATGTGTTGTTAAGTTCTCAATCAACTAGTGGTTTGTGGAATTAACTGCTTACACAGTAATGTACCCTCCTGCATGTAATATGTTCCTTACTTAATACCCATCACAGTGGAAAATGATAGTCCATCCATTATTTTGATTTGATTTGATTCATACAAAAACACTCATTCAAATTGGTTTTTGATATATTCCAGGCAAAGGTAGATCCATAAAACTGAAGTATGCAGTAGCTTGATAATAGAACAGTTATCAACCCTTTTAAAGGGATCTGGTAACTTTGTCTCAGATTCTGAAACAAAATTCTGGATTTAGCTCATGCTGCAATGATAATTATAAACCTTTAGGTCAGTCAGGAACCCCATGACTTTTACGCCGATCGCCTGTCTGATTATCAAGATATTTATGATTGGAATTACACTACAGTCTATTGGGGAAAATGAGTATGGTAAAACCATCACTCAAAGATATTTACTTTTTTGAGGCACTTCTTGATCATTTTGAAGCGCAATTTGTTTAGGGCTTCAATATTACACCATATCACAGACACTGATAACATGTAGGGCCGTGTATCTCAGATTTAACATCGTTAAACGATCCCTTTAAATAGAACAGCTTATCAACCTTTTCATGATGAGCCCTACCCTGAGGAGTGGGCAGCACGGTGGCTATCTGTTCCCTCATAAAGTGCATTACTACATTGTAGGTGTGGTCCAACCTCTCAGGTACCACATGACTAATGTGTTTATCTTTCAAACAAGATATGAAACAATTGCCTTATATGGCCATTTGTGTGTGATGTCTGAGTTGTGTGGGAGTAATTTAGCAAGTATTTGCATGTCATCTCTGGACATGTATGGGGGCTGTGGAATTTCTTTTCAGGTTTCGTGGTTTGTTTATCAATTTGTATTGATTGCCCTCTATCTACTTAATTTATTTGCAAAATCTTTTTTGTTTACTTTTGGGTTTAATATTTGATTATTCTTTAAAGGAAACCTCATCCCAAGAAAATAACTTAAGTTATTCTGAGAGGTTCATTTTATTCTAAATGATCAAGTTCCCAACAATGTGTATGAGAGATAAAAAGCAAGGTATTCATAGCATACATGTAAAATACGGTTTCCTCAGCATGATATGAACATCACCATTTTCTTGATAACATGACAATTACATATATAGCAAAGTCCTTTATCAATTACATGTTATCAAATTCATGGATGCTTCCTTCCCAAGTGTGTGTGGTGATGCAGTATTTCATTCATCTGCTATTGTCTTTTGTACTAAAATTGTTAGAGTGCAAATACATAAATAAATTGTTGCACCTCTTGGGTGAACTTGGCATAAATTGAATAGATATAGATTTGTCAACTGTGCGATATTTAATTTTTAGTATTTTATTAAATAAGTGAGGTTTAATTGTTTCCCTGTTTGCATAAATTTTCACTAAATATGAATTCTTCTTTTTCAGCTATGATTTCCTTTCATTGAAAAGTAAAGGTCTTGTTATTGAACTAAAAAGTCTTTCCAACTAGGGCTTGCGCTTGGTGCGTATGTGGTACAAGTTTGTCTGGTACAGTGTATGTCACATTATCAAGAAAATGGCTAGGCCCATGTCTGCTGAAAAGCATTACATCATGCCAATAATATCCTCATTTATATGACCTCTTGTACATTTTTGTAAGGTATATTGTACATCAAAAGGCGGGAGTAACTCTCATCAATCTCTCAGCATACAGTACCTACACATATTCTTTTGGGCAAGGTTTCCTTTAATGACGAAGAGCTTAACTGGAAAGAAGATGCCAATCTGTTTGCAATCATAAGCAAAAGAAAGAATTTGTAACTTATAATAATGTTATAAAATATTATACTCATTGAAAACAATGGTAGGCCTAAGTAAATACCGGTAGAACACTGATTGAACTTAGAATGTGTTTGCACTTTCTATATTGACAATATACTGAATATCCAAGCAATTTGACACTTAGATAATTTTAAATGTCAAAGCTGTTCTGTATTACTGTGTGCATTTCTTTTTGATGAGCAAGAAAATATGCCAAACACTCAAATTACATGAAATCTATGTTTCGTGAACACCAGCATTAAAATGTAACTACACTGTTATCAGTATAAAAAATGTGTCATTTTATCTATAATTGTGCTTCAAACTGAGAAACTGATATTATTTAGTATCAAAGAAGGGATTTCTTGTTCCACTCCCAACAAATCATCTATTTTCTTATTGTGAAAAGTATACACCTTTTGTGTGAACATTCCAGCTATTTTCATCCATTCCAACTCCAAGTCAGTCACTCGAAACCGAACATTGTAATATTCAACAAAAGCTGTTTACCTCACGAGTTTCGCTTCTTTCAGAGTTATAGAAGCTCAAAAATAACGTCAAATTAGAGAAGCAGGCTATAGAGAAACTTGCCAATTTGAAGGCGATTAGCCTAAATGACGAGCTTGCTTGGCTAACCATGAGGAATGTGTTATCTTGGTCATAATATGAGGTTTGGGTGTTCTCATTTTGATCTGAATTACAATTACGTTTGATTTCATGTTTTAATACCTATGTACATGTAGATGATACTACACATAGAAGGGATTGGTTGTACTTATGTAGGTATAGTTTCAAGATTTATTTAGATCAGCCCAGTTTCATTGATTTAGCTTGTTGGGAGTAGATTGGCTTGGGTTCAATCTAGACTCCAGTTCGATGGAGACTCCAGCCCAATCAAACATATGAGCACCCTTTGAATGAGATCATTGTTTCCAATAAAGGTTGCTAATGCGGCATCGTGCTTGATATGAATTACTTAATTGCTTCTCATTTAGACGGAAGCATAAATAGTTTTACTATAAAGATTCTGTAAAGTTGGATGCTGAGAAACATATGTTTACATATACTGTACAAGGTTTTATACACCCAGGTTCTTGTCATGTAATACCATGTCTGGTGTCAATAATATGCATGCATGGGAATTTAACAAAAATACCAAGGGCGTATAGATTCTCTCTGATAAGGGCATGAGGGTACCAAAAGGATACTGTAACAACTCCCACACTATCCTTATTATAGAGTGCTGCATCCATGCAGGGACGTGATAGAGAAGGACTGGAATCAAGTCGCTCTCCTTTGACCCCATGCTCCAAGCCGCCGAAAAGTTATGCGCTAATCTGCAACTGTTGACCAGGTGGTGAGATAAAAGAGCGCATAAATTTCAGGATTTAGAATTCCTACATCAGAAAATGGTATCACAGCAACTGTTCGCTGTCCCTTTCAATGATTTCTCATCCATTGTTGAATGTGTAAAGAGTCGAACAAGCGAACACAAACTTGTGTAATTTCATCCTTTTTATTTAACTTCAAAAATACAAAAAACATGCCAAAACACACATTAGCAAGCTTAATGTTATTGAAGATTGTAAATCATGGATCAAATAACGGGACATTAAAACATGCACAAATTAGCGCATTACCCTAAACTATTGAGTTTTTGTCAGGATGTATTTTTTCTTTTACCAACTCTGGCACACGAATTATAGGAAGGACGGAGTTCTAAATTTGAAAATGTGTTTGATGCACTTTTCCCAATACAGTCCCCATATAAAGTTTTTGATTTACACTGACATTTTGCCGGTAATTTAATATTTTGTAATAAATGTAAAACTGGTGCCTGGCTTCCGAATGTCCCCGCAGTGGAAGCGCGGCTCGGAGCATGGAACTTCAAAGCCAAGTGGAATGTTACACATCCCATTGTTACGCTATAGAACTCACGAATGTGTTTAAATAAATTACAAGAGTTTCGCCTCCTTTTCTTTCACCTCCCTGATCCATGCATGCATGGCCATACTTCAAGTTTGGACCATCTTGGTGGGCTTGTACATTTGGGCCCATGTTTTGGATCATAAAAAACATACATGTATAGGCCTACATGTATATGACTTTCAGTTTCAATGGATGATATTTTCTCAAGATGTAGATATACATTTCCTTTGTCCATATACAATGTCCATTACTGTAGGGTATTTCTCCAAGTGAAAGCTTACATGGGCGTTACATAATAGTCATGGGTCACTGATTAGAGTAAATGGTTTAAGTATGGCACAATGGTTGAAGTATATTGTTTTGGAATAATAGCGTGTAAATTCAAACCAGACTCATGGCGAAAAATCAATGCATACTCTTTGAGCTTTACGAACGCATTCCTCTTCACTCAAACAATGGTGTGTAAAAGAAATGCTCATCTTATATGCTTACAGTGTACACTTGGACTGCAGGGACATGCTGTAGCATGCACATACATGTAAATAATACAGCTCTTGTTGTTGAAATGAAATAGAGAATGAATTACAAAATTGTCTCTGTATTTCAAATAATAGTAATCAGTTTGTTCTGTAATGATAATTAAGAAAAATGTATTTGTAAACTATTGTTGAAAGAAGAAAAATGCTTTAATTGATTCTCTACATTTACAGAATTGTGCATTCATTCTCCATTTGACAGGAAAAGAATGTGGATGAAAAAAGTGATTGCATTCATTGGGCTTATTTCCCAAATCAGAAATAGCAGATTATTTGGCAATCTTGAGCTGATGAAGACATACCTTATTATTCAATCCATTTTGAGAAATAAAATGTAGTATTTAAGCAATGGTGTATATATGAATGCGTTTCATCCTTGTTTTATTGAGCATATAATAAAAATGAATTTGTAAAGCAAATTCTTTAATAGCACACTCTATTAATTTGCCTTCATCACATATCATGCATAAATGTGATATGCTCCCAAGCGGTGTGTTTGGGTTTATGATCATCAAAATATAATTATTTTTTTACACGCCTCTTGAATTAATTTGGATAGATACGATAGTGAAATGACCTTCACCTGTGTCGAAGGCGTGTTACCATGGACTGAGCCATATTATCATAATAGATGTGATGAGTAGAAGCAACAACTCATGCATGATAATATTGTATACCATTATTAACACCCTCAATAGTTGGACCGCATGTATGCTTCATGCAGTTAATATCAATATATGCATACAAAGTGTAGTCCTACATATGCATGTATAGGCCTATAAATGTTCTAAACAAATTAAAAATGCAACCCTGTCCTGTGATGGTCTATCTTATAAGACACTGTTTTTTTTTATCAAGATAGACAAGTAAAAGGGAACCATAACACAAATGGAAACAAACAATTGTGTGAAATCTTATGATGCTTTTGCAAACTTGGTGGGAAGTCCACCCTCTAATTAAAGCTTATCTGCCATAGTTTACAGGAGGGATTAGACCTCCCTGCAAGGTCACTGGACAGGTGGTTATCTCATTAACTCAGCTCTCAGTTAACATAAGAAAAAGAGGATCATGGGGGACCAATGGTCACCGATTAGGCATTGTTTGTTATATAGAGGGAGCAAGTAGCTACAAGTAGTGCAGTGGGCCTTTAAGTTTGTTTTCCTAAAAGCAGAAAAATGAGAGAAACAAAGTTGTGAAAGATTGAGCACTTTTGATGGTGCGATCAATCAAACACAAATTGATGACCCAGTGACATATCTTGAGAGCTCCTCTCCAATTTCTCAAATTTGCTCTGTACATACAATTATCTAAACTGCATTTTCTTGATTACAGAATATAGATTGTTTTTCTTCATACAGGGGTTTTATAGAAACATATTTGCAATTAATATATTTAGGGTGCATGTATGATTTAACATTTTCTTAAAGGTAAAGACCAGTATTGGCAACGCCCCAATTTCAAAAAATGAAATGGAAGCTCTCATTACCAATCATGTGAAAGAATATGTTTTGACTAATACATGATGATAAAAAATTTGCCGGGAAACCGCCTACTAATTCATATATTTGGTAAATTTATTTCTCTCATGGTCTGGTGAGAGAGATAGGGTAGTCCCATATACATCTTTCTGTGTATAGTGCTTGTAACTTTACGAAGAATGAGCCAAATTTCTTATCATTTTGATGATTCCAGAACCTTGCAGATGCTAGATGCTAGATGCTAGATGATCGACCTTTTCTGATCGATTCCACAACGTTTCTTTCACAATGCAATCGCATGACCATTACTGGTCTTTACCTTTAAGAGTAAATATGAACTTTTGAAGTTTTTTAGAGGAGAACAGGGCAAATGGGAGGGGAGCTTGCAAGATACGTCACAGAGTTGCCAATTAGGGTTCGGTTGATCGCACCTTCAAAGATTTGTAACTTTCTTATTTTTAATTGGTTTTTGCTCAAACTTTCACTGGCTTTCCTGCTGCTATTTAAATCAACTTTATATCAGGGTAAACTTCCCCTTTAATGGATAAGGTTGAACTTGAGGTTTACGAGGTGTCAGTCCTTTAGGAGGTCTGGAAATGATCTTACCCTGATAACATTTTTAAGTTGAGGCTGGTCCAGACTCCAGAGTGGGTAGGTCTCTTTTGCACTTGGCCTTCATGTATATGGCAAACTCTACATACATGTGTCATTATATGATCACAAAAAAAAATTGACCTTGGCATTTTTGTCTACATGTACTGTCCAATGCCACATCGCTGTGACACTCTGTTCCATAATTCAATTGTTGCTCATGAATTGCATCAATGTTTCTTAATCAACGTCCTATCGGAAGTGAATCATGAGCGCAAAGATTTTTCTCAATTTGATCAGTTTCCAATTTTGAAGAGATTAATTCGATTACATCTTCATCAGCCCCAACGGTATATGCAGCAGTGATGGCATCAGGTAGCCTAATTACCGCTAGAGTAGAGACAATGTCAAGAAAAATTTGAACCACATCTGGACGAATGAGTAAATCTTGTAGTCACTGTTATTAATTAGGACATTGCAAAACTTAACCTTGAAACATAACCATTGGAAGTTTAATGATGAAAAGGAGCTAGTGCCCATAAGTGGTAAATTTGATTTATTTTTGTAGACTCCTTTATTTCATTTCATTTTGTTTCTCTGCCAGTCACTGACAATGACAATGACACTAAAGTCAAGAGGAAAGGGCGGGGCTGGAAGAGTATGCATGGCCATTGGCATCAACCAGTTTTCCACTTGCAGTGATGGATGGGATGTTTTTGCTTTCGGAATATCACCAAGCTTTCTCTGATGGTCTTGGCTTACATTCAATCGTCCCTGCAAAATGTCTCTTCAGCATTTTGGGGGAAACAGGAAGAAATGTTAGTCATTGAGGAAGGATCTTGTATTTGATATTTCCTGGTCTCTTTTCGGTTGTCTGGTAGAAAGCTAGATTACGCTAATTCGAGGAGTTATCCTGCTCAGGACACTGAATACTTTGTGTCAGTAGCTCAGTAGTACAATTTCTTCCATAATCTTCTTTTAAGAATATTTTGTAGAGGTTGACAGGAAATGTGTCCTTCTTTTGCTGGAAATGCAGGAAGCTATCAATTACTCTACTTGATTAAATGACAACAAGTACATTGTAGGAGAACATATAGTTAAACCTGTACTTCATCTTATACTACTACTACTACTACTACTACTACCCACTTTCCACTTTCCATTTTCCCCTTGTTTAGTAGTTTAATACAATTCAATCAACCAGTTGTTAAAAAGATAATGTCTTTAATTTCATAATTTCTATCATACTACAATCTCTTCCTTTGCTCTAAACTACCAAATAGTTATGCTGAATATGTGCACAGTAATAAATTGCAATATGATTCCAAAAGTCCTGCAATTGACAACTCAAAAGGATGATAATCAACTGTCTTGCTCAACTTGCTTGTTTGAGACAGGCCTGCCTCTTCAAGTATAAGCGTTGAGTGATGGAAATGAGGAATCCGAAACGTTCGCTAGAGGCATCTTACATCATAAGCCCTTTTCATCTGCCAACATTAGTGTACTATGTAGATGATGCAATTGATATGGAATGCAAAGTTTTAATCAAGAATTATTTCTTTAATTAAATACTTCTCATTAAAAAATGTGCATTAAAATCTACAAATTTGAGAAATAAATTTGTTGTACAGATTACCCCCCCCCCCAAAAAAAAAAAGAAGAAGAAAAGAAACCCAACTTTCTTATAAAAATTACTAAAATGAATTTTTTTCTAAATGTATGGAACAGGAGGGTATTCTTTTTAGAGGACCTACATGTAATATAATAATGTACTATCCAAAATAGATACATCACTGGACTGTGGATCACATTGTTTGCGGTTCGAGATCCGTCACAGCACCAATCTCCTTTGGCAAGCCATTAATCTACATTGACCAATCCCCACCCAGGGGAAGTTAATGGGTAGCAGGTAGAATGAAATGTCCTTGAATGCTTTAATTAACGCCTTATTTTGGTGGCTCAGCTATAACCGGGGGTAGTAATATGACAATTTGTATTAAGCGCAGTAGAGTATATTCATATAGTAGCTGCGCTATATAAATGGACTTATTATTAAAATATAGATTAGTCTATATGAGTATGTCAGGCAAGCCATTGATCCGGATGCTTACAGTCTGTGAACAGCAATTCAAAACTATAGTACTCCTGCACACATAGATGTCAAAATTGGGATTTTATTTTGATGTGTGACATTCATTGTAATCCAGTCTTTGAGTTCTGCCTTTAGTGTTTACCTTTGATACAAAAGTAATTATTAGCTTCTCGTACTCGTATAAGTGCAACCATTCAACCAAGTATGGTGCTTAATCTTCTGATGTCCATTTAACTGCTTACGGCATTCAGGGATCCTCTCTTCTCACTATGCGCTTAAATACGGCATTCAGGGATCCTCTCTTCTCACTAAGTGCTTAAATACGGCATTCAGGGATCCTCTCTTCTCACTAAGTGCTTAAATACGGCATTCAGGGATCCTCTCTTCTCACTAAGCGCTTAGATAGGGCATTCAGGGATCCTCTCTTCTCACTGAGCGCTTAAATACGGCATTCAGGGATCCTCTTTTCTCACTAAGCGCTTAAATACTGCATTCAGGGATCCTCTCTTCTCACTAAGCGCTTAAATATGGCATTCAGGGATCCTCTCTTCTCACTATGCGCTTAAATACGACTCTACTGGGTGGAGAGTGGCAAATGTAGATTGATGTCTAACAAAAGGACATTTCTTATAAAGATACCATGATGGCTAAGTAGATGCAATGAGAGCTAAATTCTTTGATTTGATAACAGTGTTGAATACTAGTCAGCTACACCATGCACACTCAAGCAATGATAGATTTGTATACAAAATGTTTTAATTCATGGTAAGGTCTGAGTAGAAGCTTGGCTTTGCTTTCATCACATTCTCTGTAGTTGATGAAATATCTATGACTCACGTAATAAATGTCAGTCCTGAACAACCTCACTTTTTGCATCTCATTTCGAGAGGCCATCTGGTGTTCTATTCATATCTCTAGTCATGCATGTATTGGTACTAGGAACTATGACTGGAAAAGTGGTCAGAACATGTTTTGACTGTTAGAACATGTGTTTAGAAAGTATTTCATGTTACGGAGCGAGCGAGACAGCTATTCCTGATGATGCGGTTTTTGTAACTCCTCTTATACACCCATTGTCTAGTCATGGAAAGTGCCTTTAGCTTATTGCTGTGAATTACATTAGTGCGCAAAGTTTGCTCTTCTAGAAAGAAACATGCGTTTGACTGAGGAATGGGTATTAACCCATTACCTTCTGAAGGTACCGTATTTGCCGGCGTAAAGGCCGCACCGCCGTATAGGCCGCACCCCCAACTTTGACATTTCGTAGAGGAAAAAAAAAAACTAAAAAAAAAAAAAAAAAAAAAAAAAAAAAGAGAGAGAAAAAAAACGGACCAAACAAAATGATCGTAGAACACTCTTTTTTTTTTACAAACTATACCAAATTCATCAATATTCTTATAGATCAACAAGAAGTTAACCTCAAAAATGATCATAATTTAGCAGATCTTCATCGACTTTTAAGCTAGTACTGTATCGTATGCAGATTTGGTATCCTACAATACCCCTACCTCGATGTGCGGTGTAATCCAAAATAGCTTTTTTCGACCTGCGCAGTTGCGTTGCGCGGCAGCTAGCTCCGTAAGTAACGGCCTGTCCCTTTTTTTTACTTTTTGGCGATGCAATGGTACGGACTTAGATCTAGATCTATCGGCAGATTTTATTAGAAAAATAAGTTTTTTCGTCTTCATGTCAACTATGCAACATAAAATTGTCGGTAAGTTGTGTGGAGTTATTCTAGAATTGTCCTGTACCGTTGTCTAGTCATGCTACCGTTCATATAGTCCCATTCGTGCAAATGGACGTGATGTTTTGACCACAGAATTTTGTTGTTGTTGCGTATACGCCGCACCCCGACTTTTTGATTTTTTCTCACCCGAAAATACTGCGGCCTTTACGCCGGCAAATACGGTAGGTGTTTTGTGAAGTAAGTCTATATAAATAAGAGGAATCAGAATCTAATGGGTTAAAGGATGCCTTCTGGCTGTCAGAAGATTAAATAAAATTATTTCGAAAGAAATACATGCTTGAAAGATCTTATAAAGTTGTAAGAACTTTGGAAGAGTACTATCTACATGTAGATGCACCACACACAAAATCACTGAAGTCTTTTACAATATGGAAAAAGAAAAACTGACAAATTATAAAGTGAAATCTTTATTGCTCAACATTTCTTCACTGTTCAGTAATTTGAGCAGGATGTTTTCCATAATCATGTACACCAAGCGAAACACCACAGGTAGATATGTTTCCCCAAAATAAATCGAAAGAATATATTACAGTCTGTGAATCATCCCTGAACAGAGTTGGGATCAAGTCTCGATGACCTTTTGGCGACCAAAATTTGACAATCCCTTTGGGCATTTTCTTCTTTATATTCTGCGGTTAGTGAGAAAGTGACAGCTTTAGCTGGGCTTTGCTGATAAAGGTGCTCGTTTATCAAGGTTTTACACTTTGCTAACACCCTTGTAACCAAGGTAACAATGTTGTGCTCTGTAATCTATCGTTTTACTAATTTTTCATGGTATTATTTCCCTATTTATCCCTCCCGGTGTCACAAGTACCCAGTGCACAGTCACTATTAATGTACAATCTATTTGACTCAGAGCTGTACTGTGCGTAAGTATGTAATAACTAGAATTGGCTAATTAATCAAATTAATAATTGGTTTGCAGTTCTGGATATTCATGCTGCGCATTGCCAGATGATCCCTTTGACACATTTTCTATCACATCTGCGTCCAAATCAGTTAATTTAAAATTACTTATTTTTGTCCTTAGTAAATCATTTGCCCTACTTAGCAATTGACTAGCTTCCTTCTATTATTTGTATTAACCCATAGGCTTTACACACATAACCATGTGGTTCCTGTAGGCAAAGGGTTATTGAATTGTAAAATAATGTACATCAGTGAAAAAGATATACCGGTACTTTTTTGTTTATGGGAGCTCCATTTAGATTTGCCATATAAAGTTGCAGTATATTGTTTTTTACCTCGGCTCTTTTCTTTGTAGTTTTGTTGAGCTCATTTGAAGCTTTTAAGAGCCAAAATCACACAATGTTTCAGTGATTTTGTTTAAAGCGGGTCTCCACTACTGAAATCCCCGCCCTTTCTCAGTGAATGGCGCACAGCGCCATCTCTCGGTGAAGTGCCCATCAATGGGATTTTCGGGAAGCTTCCGTTTCCGCAGTAGGCGTGCTCCACGCACTGACCTGGTAGAGGTCACACAACGTCACACAACATGACGTGTGCAAAAATTGGTAATAAGTGGCGCGCCGTGCAGTGCAGGTGGAGGTTGGTTTTGGCGCGCCAGCGTGCAGCCAGTGCAGCTAGCTAGCCTGATTTAGTACTAGACTCTAGTCCTTCTACTTTCAGCTCTCTGAGCTGATCTCGATCTTTGTCTGTTAGTTTCCATCACTCTTCACTTATACCGAGCCCAATGCCAGGGTGTTCTCTCCTTTCATGTCGTGACCACTCTTTGTATCTACCGACTACTGTCAGTTTATGTAAACATGTAATTGAAATCTTATCAGAATCTCGGGCATTGTTTACAATATGAATGGCTAATAAAAAGACTTTTCTTATTGCATGTTTTGCGTTCTGACGGGCTAATGACCAATCACTCGCTTCGTTTTACCATTGTTTTACGCTGTGCACAGTACAGTAGGTACGAAGTCAGTGGTATATGTCCGTGTTTACTTTTTTTTACTAATACTATGACAGCTATGAAGGCGTATCCTACCAGTCCAGTGCATACTCTGCCAAGGAATGATATACTCTATAGACAGTATAGTTTATATGGTTAAACAATAATTTAGACAAATTTGTTATGTGTAAGGTAAATAAAAAATATAAAGGGGGCATTTGATAAAATATTTTTATGATATTTTATTATGATAAAATATTTTTATAATAATATTTTATTATCATCAATGTTATTGTAATAATAATTGTTATTGTTGATTTGATTATCATACTATTTGCTGCTATATGCAACAAAACATCCATTGTTCTATGAAACCACATATAAAATCAGAGAAAAATAACATGAAAAGAAAAAAAAAGGATTTTGCTTATTTGTCTTATTTTCTAATGAATGGAGCGTGTGATTATGTGATTGGTATGTAATTATTCGGATATGGATAATTGTTTCAGTGCCTGTAAGTCAAAATAGAGGGATGTTGTGTCTGTATGGTTTTTGAAATATCTTGTGCGATTGGATGGTGGGCCGGGGGGGGGGGGGGGGGGGGGCTCGTGCACATATCAATTCCTTTCATAGCAAAAGCGCTCCTCACAATTTCTGTAAATTTGGCAGTTTAACGCTACGCGTACCGCCTTGACCGGACTGTGCGGTATCTGTGCAGTTCTGTGTGTAGAGAGGTCGGGCTGTATTCATTATTTCTTGGGGGTGCATAAATTGCTCTAATTATACGTACGCGTGTAATGCGCAAGTTTATTGTGACGGCACTAAACCCATACCACTCATTGTTCCCCTATTTTCATAATGGTACTGACCCAATGAAATGTAGTGCAGTGCGCTCGTACGCGCTGCGCTGCGTGTGTACATGTACTGTACTTATGCATGTTCAGTTATATGTGTATGCATAGCATTACGTACTAGCTGGCACAAAACCCTGGGTCGGGCTTCTAAAATGGGACATGAAGCATGATTTGACATGAAAAGTGACGGGGCTAAAATTGAATCAATCAAAATGAAATTTATATGTATGAAAAGCTTACGTATCATATGTCATTGTCTTGGATTGAGGATTTACAAATTTGACGCAAAACGCGTTGCTGCAAAGTTAAAGATTGGTTTATTGAAAGGCAATCGAGCACAGTGCGACCGATCCATTGACATTGTGTATGAGAGAGTAATTTTTTTTAAATGGATTGTAAAGTTCAACGTCAAAGTGACCGAGGTTTTTTTTCAAGTAAGGGCATGGTTTTACATGGAATGTAAAGGAAATGTTTCCTTCTTCTCATATCTCGATTGAGGATATAATTCTCAATTTCGATTTTTAATGGTAAAGAAAAGTGTAAAAAGATGTCGAGAATTTTACCATATGTCATGTAATATAAAATGCGCGCGGGTCGGTTGATCTCCCAAAAGGAGCGCGAAGGAATTGATATGTGTGTGAAGTTTTTACCTTGTCAGAAATGTTGAGATGTGCTGCTGAGATGGGTGAGGAACGTCATCAAAAGAAACTATTAGTATTATTATCAAGTGTTCATCTAAAATCCGTCAATTAGTTGTACACACACACACACCTGCACACACACAAATATACAAACTAGCAACATTCAATCCTTTAGTGTTTACTATTTTTAATCGCCTAGCAACAATCGCCCTCCTCTCCATAGATGAATTTATACCCACACATGGTTGCTTTGGTCATCTCAAAGAAAAATATCCCTCATTGTGCCTGTAAATCTATTGAAAATACATCCGCTTTCATTTATAGAACTCGTGAATAAACATCGATGGAACCCATGCAATAATACGCCGTTGCCACTTGTTAATAATAGATGGCGCCATAACATCGTTTAATTAGCATAATCAATTGATGAATTCTTTTTCAATAACTTTTTTTTCTATTGACGAGCAAAATGCAGATACACGAGATGAGACAAAGAATAGATACATATCTTGGTCTAATAGATGTCCTCATTCCGTTCTACTTTCCTCGCATTTTCTCTGGGTTTTTTTTTCCTTTCTCTTTTACCTTGATCAACTTTCTTTGAATATTTAACTCTTTATCTCTCTTCTCTTCTTGCACTGTTCTCATGTTTTCTCACTTTCATTCTTTCTTCTCATTCTACCTTCCAGATTTTTCTCTCATTCCTTTTATTCTCTTTAATATTCAAGATCTTTTTTCTCATTTTCAGTCTGCCTCCTCTTCCAGTCTTCGTCTTCTTCTTCTCTCCTACATGCTTTCTCACATTTAGGTGTTGGTATGAAGGGCATAACTTCTATTGTCTTATTATTAAATGCTTTCCTTTATCATTTCTCTCTCTGCAGGCCATTTATATATGTTCTGGTCGTTTGTCTTCTCTTCTCATCTCACCACCCTTCGCTATTATGTTTGTACTTTCTCCGAGTTGTATATTTTTGTCTGTCTCATCGTATCACACCCACGTACCCTTCATCTTTCTCCATCTTCCTTTCTTTATCTTTTCCCCATCTAACCTGATAATCTTTTCATTTTCCCTTGTAACTTTTCTAGTTCCACCTTTCAATAACTCTCCCTTTCTCTCAATAATAATTGTACATTTTCTCTAGCAGTCATGATTTTATTTTATTCAAACTTGTCAGAAATCGTGACAGACGGGACCAAAGTTGTTCATAATGGGCACATGGCAAACATGGGGGTTCATTTATGTATTGTCTTCCGTTGTAAATTTTCTTCTTTCCAATAATTTCTATCCTCTCTCTTGTCTGTCTGATATCTGTTTCTGCTGTTTCTGTTTCCATCTCTCAAGCATCCTCTCATACGTTTTTTTTTTATTTTTAATTTTGCACGATACCTCTGCTCTCCTCATCACGACTTCATTTTTTTCTCTTGCTCCCATTTTCCCAACCAATGAAATCTGTGCAGTTGACAATATTCTCATCTTTTTCTCACATCTTGCTATATCTCTCTCTTTTTTATGTCTCCCTTACTTTCTCTTTCTTGTACAGTACTTTTTTTTTTTCCTTCTTCACACCATGCTATATATCTCATTCCTATTTTCCTTTTATTTTTCAATGTGTCTTCAATCTCTCAAGCAGACCTCCTTCCACCCGGGGGAGGGGGGGGGGGGGGGTTGTCTCTCCCTCCTTCTTTCTCTTTCCTTATATATAAATATCTAATCATTCCCCCTATCTCTGTATACATTTTCATTATGTCATCTTGACTCCTTTTGCATCTGATTATGACTTGAAACAATCATGTCAACATTTCATAGTTTCCTACACAAGAAAGATAAAGCATTCAGTTCGAGATGCCATGGAACAGTTTAATGTCAATAACAAATAAAACATTGAAACACATATGATATATAAATCCTCACATAAACCAGCTAGCTTTGTCTAATTAATGAATACACCATAGAAGGATGCTTACTCTTTCTACATGTACATGTAATCCATCCATCAATGTAACGTTCATTATTTTTATGCAAACCAGTTTAATGTAGGAGGCATGAACGATTTCGGAAACCTGATTTAAAAACTGAAAACATATATTAAGGAAAATGACACATATTCACTATTGTCATCTAGAACATAGAAGGCTGGTTTGTACACAAGATAAAACTTAATTTACGAAGATTACTTTGATATATATATATATATATATCATTACATCAACTCTGAAGGTGAAGGAAAAGATTTGGGGAAGGCAAGTTAGAAAAAAAACTGAAAATATAACTTTGTTGTAATATGTTTAAAAAATATTCATAATATCATCTTTTTTTTTTTACTACCAGCAATCCATAAAGCCAGTTAGGTTACCAAAGAAGGTGGTGTGTCCCTTCTGCAGGCTTAAAATCTAAGTTGTGTATATGTGGGTATACAAGAGATATTAACACAAAGTAAAAAAAAATTGTCTGTAGTAAATAAATTTGCACATTGCTTCATTTGAAGTTATATCGATCATTGTTTCGATCATAACAAATCAGTCCAATTTTCTACTATAACAAGATGCTGGTTACTGATGTACCTATACAAATGATAATGAACCCTTCAAAGGTCATTTTAGGTTATGTATTAAAAAAGAAAAAGGAGTTTGTCGATCTCTCAAGACAGTAAAGTTTTGAAAGTAAATGGTTTTCCTTGCATCATTTGAATACTAGGCAACTGCTAAATTTTAATTTTTATAGACAGAACATAGTTATACATACGGTACTCATTCCTGCAAAGTTCTACAGAATTTGGTGTTGCCTGCAAAAGGGATACATACACTACCAATAAAGATGAAGTTGAGTTCTGGGAAGGGTCAGGAAATTCCCTAATTTTTTTATCAGTTTCAGCTTATTCATTAGTATAAAAAGAGGCATGATCGAACATTATAATATTACTAGAAAAAGTGAATATATTTAGTATTTTCTCTTTCAAAAATGGAAATAAAAAGGCTGTTATGATCGTCGGATGTAATCAAACATTAATTTTTAGGTAAAAAGTAGGTTTTGCACAGTTTTAGGTTGAACTGTTTTGAAGGGGTCTCTAATATAATGTTATTTATCATTTATCATCTTTTTTCAGTAATATCCCTGAATATAATGTTGAACCCTTCCTAAGTTCCTAGAACTCAACCTGTCCTTTAATCGTCTCTATAGCCGACTGCATCTTGATATCCAACATAATGTCCATTGGCAGCTGGGAAGTCGGTTCGAATGGCCCAGAGACAACAGGAGGGTACCACTCTTCTGTTTCCTGCGCCCAACCTCCCAAACTGCCAATGGACATAGGTCCTGTATGATGCATGGCGATAGGAACGATTACCTCTGTCCCCAGCTCGCGCGTACTGGTCCTCCACATTATGTCGGACGATGTCCAGTAATTGCGGGTTCAAACAGAGGCGCCGGAACCGAGGTCTCTGGGAATGGCACTGCATTCCTGTCTGTCGGCAGCACTTCTTCTCCACGTCCCGTTCCATCTCCCTGCAGCGTCCACACTTGCACCACTTTGGCACCTGCGATGGAGTTGACCCGGGAGGAGGAGGAGGAGGAGGAGGCTGCACATATTGTTCAATAAAGTCCTCTAGCAAGCCTGCCGTCCTCTTTATCATACCTATGGTCAGCTTGTTTACTTCCTCCCGAGAGAGACTCTCCACTTTAGTCTGAAGGAAAAAAAGGAGGAAGGAAAAAAAGGAGGAAGAAAGATGGAGGAAAACAATTAGAAAGCATAGCATTGATTACGGTACATCTATCGACTATCCCTGATATCTCCGCCTAGGTATGCCATTATTAGTTTAATCAATATAATTTAATTTTATTATTGTTCTTATTATTTCTAATATTGTTATCATTACAATTTCCTTTTTTGTCTTTATTTATGTAATAACATCATAATTTTCCTCTCTTTTATTGGGTGTGCCCAAAGTGTGAGGACAGGTATATGTTCTTATCTTATGTTATTCTTTTATTTTGTTGGTGAATTTTGTAATAAAAGTAGGGACTTTCATAACTGCTCTAGATTGTTACACACAATCATTTACCTTGATGACTTCATCTTCCCTCTCAATTTCCAGATCCAAGAGCCGCTCGGCTTGATCATCGGGATCCTCTCTAGAGGCCCGGCGGCGTCTCTTCCTCCCCTTCTTTGGTAATGGCGACAGTGGTTGGAGCTCAACGTCGGATGCACTTGGTTCCTGTTTTATAGATCAATAGCAATGTTAATTAATATTTTAGCTTGATATATGCTATGATTATAAAGACCTATCGATATGAATTTCAAATTTCCAGTCATGTAAATTCCAATGCATGAACCATGCAGTACCCCCCCCCCCCCCCACAACGCCATAAAAAATTGTGCAACCGTCAGCTGTCAAAAATATATAAATGGCACCTCTGTCATAGGATTCAACAAAATAATGTCTATAAACTTGCAATTGCACTGTAACACCAACAGGTTTTTAACATTTTGAAAAGGGGTACATGTTCTGCCCCTTTTCCAATCTCATCAGGGTAGGTCCTTATTTCAGCACCTTTAGACCCATCTCCATAGGATGGGTCGATCACGCTAGTTTTTGTTAAAATACAATAATTCAGAGAATTCAGTGAGCATATTTTTGTTTTGCCCCCCCCCCCCGAAATTTGAAGATTGCGCAGACTGTTATTTTCAATCATTAGGGGGGGGGGGGGGGTAGGGGGAGTCTCAGCTCTAGTCTAACTCAAAGAAAATATATAAAAACTATTTATTTTTTTTACTTTCAAGCTAGTTGAGATTCACACATTTGTCTGCCATAACGCTGCCCAATCGCCAACTTTAGATCTTGACATTCCCCTCAAAAGTGATTCCTGCCAAGTTTGCTCAAGCTTCCATAGACCCTATAACCTTTTTCACACCTGTTCTTTACTATCCCGGATTTTTCTTCTTTTTGTTGCTGTTCCCATCTCAAATTATAATGCTCGGCCAGGGCCCAGGCTGAGAAATACCCCCACTTCCATGTGTTTTTTATACGACATACAAATATTACAAGAACAAGTAGACCCTACTACTAGTACTACTACTAGGATTTGTGTGTGTGTGTGTGTGTGTGTAATCAGGGAGGTGGAAGTAGCATCAAAGATTAGCGAATGCCAGTTGCCAGTGCAGTGTGCATCCCGATCCCAGCCAGGCCAATGATTTACATGACATTACGTATTTTTCGTTCGCAGGCCGCGCCGGGGAATTGCACCGGTCACGCCATCAGCGTCTTATTTTTTTGTACCATAGCGAGCCCAGCTGCCTATGCCTAGGTAGCCGTAGCCATTATATATGTACAAAACAGGTAATTCTAGAATGTCCCGTCCACTCAAATGTTAGTGCACTCGAACATAGACTAGACCTAATACAGATTGAACAAAGAGAGTCACTGGTCACACCTAGGGTATAGATCTAGAGTCTACTGAATATTATTGAAAAAAAAAACTTTTTTGTTTCTGGTTCAATGAAGCTGAAGTAACACGTAAAATAGACTAGACCCAAGGGCCCGAATTCACAAAGCAAGGTTTGAGCTCAAACCTCCTTTTGTTTCGCCAAACCTTCTTTTGTTCTTTACAAACCAGGTTTGGAAAGAACAAAAGGAGGTTTGGCGAAACAAAAGGAGGTTTGGCGAAACAAAAGGAGGTTTGAGCACAAACCTTGCTTTGTGAATTCGGGCCTAGGATTAGGACTCGATTAGATCTACTTCTCCCATATATAGGCCTAGATCTATAGACTCTAGTTTACGCTAATGAACATGGTCCTTCAAAGTATACTACTACTAGTAACACTCTGCTTATACATATTTTGTTCTGAATAAAATAGATCTAAGAATAATGTGTACTCGTTTACTTACTGATTCCGATTCCACTTTGTTAGCGCATTTCTTTTTCTTCGTACCACATGTGCACCGGTCATTACACTCCTGACCGAGGGATCTGCAAGGGCACTGTCCCCTCCCCTTTGCTCTGGAACACGTTGAATTACAATTGCAACTTGTAGGCTCAATACTCATGTTGTGAAAAGACTTTTCAAGCTCATCGTCGATAAAAGACGAATCCATATCGTCTCCCACAAATGATGCTGTTCGTCTTCTAAAATAGATTAGATATGCCTATCAAATTCAACGAGAGGAACGCGTAGAAAGTTGGATGCAATTATTTAGTTTGGGTACTGGTTGATGAAATCGGGATGCGATCGAGAGAGAAATGGCAAGAGCTAATTACGTAAACCCCAGGGCCGGGCATGTGCAGCGCAGGGAAAGGTTTCCGGGAAATGTGATTGTTTGTCTAACGAGTTAGTCTAGGTGTTGTTGTTGTTGTTGGTAATAGTTTAATGGCGTTCATTCAGTATTGAATATAATTAAATTATAGATCTACGCCATATCTTCAGTTTTGTAAGAAAATAAGTTAGACCTATACATAAGAAAACTGAGAATAAAGATTTGTAATGATATAATTAATTAGTCAGTAACGCAATTTATTAGGAGTCTCTGAGTGGTTTGCAACTTCGTGTTTCTGCTTCATGTTAGCTGTATGTAGTCTATAGGTCCACGGTTAAACTCTATCTTTATTTTACTTTGTCTATGCGTTTAATAGGTCATTTGTGTTTGTATTTGTGTGAAAATTTTTAATTTCTTGGAAGGAACTTATATTGTTGAACAAACAGTGCCCCCCCCCCCCAAAAAAAAAAGAAAAAAAAAAGAAAAAGAGAACGATATCAATATTATTTATAGGCATTATCATTATCATCACGATCACCACCACTCTCGTCATTATCATCATCGTCATTATAAATTATCATCATTATCAGCATCATCATCACCATTATCATCATCAGCAGTATCAATCATCATCGTCTTCTAGCTAGCCATCATTACACAGATTCACGGACATGAATGAAAGAGTAAGTCGCAGGTCTGGAAATTTAGACTAAACCATCATGCAAAACTCTCACGACCAAAACTTTCAGCCACTGCAGATGCACCAACCGTACCAGTTTAATTTTCAGTATGTAACTTCTTGGTATGTATAGGCAGGTAGAGCTATATAGGTACGTACACACACACACACACACACACACGAACAAGTTATAAAAATCGCACACATTCAAAGTGTGTTTGGTACTGGTACATGGTTGATATGCATTGATTGATATGCATTGATGCGTGGATGTGGGTTTGACCCAAAGGTTTGACCAAGATTCTTGGTTTGGCTGTTGACCTACTTCGTAGTAGGTCCATGGTTTGACACTATACCACGTCAGAATATATTAGCGTGAACTTTTGACCCATTTATTCTTCTAGTGTTTCTAGAAAATGGGTCGGGGATTGCAACGCGAGGAACCTAGGAAGATGTGGTTTACTGGTTGACGAGATGGCAACTAGTTACCTAAAAACAGGGGCATGGGGAACTGAAATACTTGTGTGTGATAATTGTGTTTGCGCTTGGATGTGTGAAGCATTCTCCTTTTTTGGAAGGAAAGAGCTGGTTCCACAATGATTGCCCTAAAAAATAAAAAATAAACCAACAGGAGCCATATGCTGGTAAAAGATTAAAATATTAATAAAAATGATGAAATAATCATAACAATCATCATCATATCATCATTATCCTCATCACATCTGCATATGATCAACATCATAGCATCATATCATTCTCCTCATCAGCATCATCCTCATATCTTCATCATCTTCATAGGCTCATCATCATCATCATCATAGCATCATCATCATCATAGCTTCATCATCAACATCCTCATCCTCATCACTCATGTATCTACGTGCTTATAATTTCTCTTACATTTCTAATTACTAACGTACACTACTGTATACATCTCTTTCTCTACTCACCTGTAATTACATTCAGAGCAACACTGCATCAAAAAGATATGGTCTTGAATTACTTTTATAATGTCACATTCTTATATATTGTATTAATATAACCAAATTACGAATTAAAACAAAATTCCAAATACCATGATGAAAATTAGATGAAATAAAATAGTTTATTGTCAAAATGTCACAACATATAGATTGGCACACATATCAGTAAGTTTCCAACAAAAATTACCTACAGTGTAGTATTAGCAATTTGGAGCTAGGATTATGAACATATTCATTGTACATGTATGTCTTCAGGTTGTGATTATATTGTCCTACAACCATAAATAATGAACATCTATTAAAAATGAAAAGATCAATGTTCATGTACATGTATAAACAGGCTTCAAGTCAAACGTACATGTACATGCTTGGATTTACTAATTCTAACAATGTATTGCATGTAGATTTCAGTTCTTTTTTTCTCTTCAAAATCTGGAGAAAATTTGAAGGTTGAACTTGAAACTGGTAGTGTGTCAGCAGATGACATGGATTTCTAATTAAATGTTGGAAGTACATGTATATGCAACCCACTAATAGAGTTAATCAAAATGTATGAGTAACTAGAAGGAAAAAACACCACTCTGAGTATTCGAAAATATCCCTCCGCCTTCAACATATTTGTTATTTTTTAATTTTCAGATTAAGTAATTAATTAATCCCTAATTTCAATGAAGTAAGCTAAATGATGAGTAAAGAAATGCAAAACAGAATATTCAGAACATACATTATAAAGTTAAAGCAGCAAGTACACATTCTCTTACATTTCCCCAAATTGATATGAAATATGTAAAGTGTATTCAGAACATACTGTACATTATCAATTTATACATGTATTAGCAACTACATTGTCTCAAGTTATTGCGTTAACAATATATTTTGTGACCTTTGATCTCTTTACCCCAAAATGTAATTGGTCATACATACTTTTACCAAGTTTCACTACGATACCTACATGTACATGTATTTCATTCTCAAGTTATTCACCAACAACAATTTGTCTCAAGTTATCGATTTAACAATATATTTTGTGACCTTTGATCTCTTTACCCCAAAATGTAATCAGGGATTCTTTACATGGTCATACATACTTTTACCAAGTTTCACTACGATACCTACATGTACATGTATTTCATTCTCAAGTTATTCACCAACAACAATTTGTTTTAAGTTATCGATTTAACAATATATTTTGTGACCTTTGATCTCTTTACCCCAAAATGTAATCAGGGATTCTTGACATGGTCATACATACTTTTACCAAGTTTCACTACGATACCTATTTCATTCTCAAGTTATTCGCCAACAACAATTTGTCTCAAGTTATCGATTTAACAATATATTTTGTGACCTTTGATCTCTTTACCCCAAAATGTAATCAGGGATTCTAGACATGGTCATACATACTTTTACCAAGTTTCACTACAATACCTATTTCATTCTCAAGTTACGAACTAACAACAATTTGTCTCAAGTTATCGATTAAACAATATATTTTGTGACCTTTGATCTCTTTACCCCAAAATGTAATCAGGGATTCTTGACATGGTCATACATACTTTTACCAAGTTTCACTACGATACCTATTTCATTCTCAAGTTATTCGCCAACAACAATTTGTCTCAAGTTATCGATTTAACAATATATTTTGTGACCTTTGATCTCTTTACCCCAAAATGTAATCAGGGATTCTTTACATGGTCATACATACTTTTACCAAGTTTCACTACGATACCTACATGTACATGTATTTCATTCTCAAGTTATTTACCAACAACAATTTGTCTCAAGTTATCGATTTAACAATATATTTGGTGACCTTTGATCTCTTTACCCCAAAATGTAATCAGGGTTTCTTTACATGGTCATACATACTTTTACCAAGTTTCACTACGATACCTACATGTACATGTATTTCATTCTCAAGTTATTTACCAACAACAATTTGTCTCAAGTTATCGATTTAACAATATATTTTGTGACCTTTGATCTCTTTACCCCAAAATGTAATCAGGGATTCTTTACATGGTCATACATACTTTTACCAAGTTTCACTACGATACCTATTTCATTCTCAAGTTATTCGCCAACAACAAATTGTCTCAAGTTATCGATTTAACAATATATTTTGTGACCTTTGATCTCTTTACCCCAAAATGTAATCAGGGATTCTTTACATGGTCATACATACTTTTACCAAGTTTCACTACGATACCTATTTCATTCTCAAGTTATTCGCCAACAACACTTTGTCTCAAGTTATCGATTTAACAATATACCCGGTATTTTGTGACCTTTGATCTCTTTACCCCAAAATGTAATCAGGGATTCTTGACATGGTCATACATACTTTTACCAAGTTTCACTACGATACCTATTTCATTCTCAAGTTATTCGCCAACAACAATTTGTCTCAAGTTATCGATTTAACAATATATTTTGTGACCTTTGATCTCTTTACCCCAAAATGTAATCAGGAATTCTTTACATGGTCATACATACTTTTACCAAGTTTCACTACGATACCTATTTCATTCTCAAGTTACGAACTAACAACAATTTTTCTCAAGTTATCGCGTTGACAATATATTTTTTGACCTTCACTACGAAAGCACAATTTTCATAAGTTATTGCGTTCACAAGAATAATTACGGAAAACCTGAAACTATGCGTTGCGTATGCATAAAACAAAGTATTATCAACAATAAAATGGTGAAAACAGATCTTATTTTTATTTTTTCATTTCTCCATAATTAATCATAATACATAATTTACATTAAACTTCAGGTGAATGTAAAATTGTCTATCTGCCCAAAGTAATGTTTTGCCTGTAGGTCTATATGCCATTTCAAATGCTTTAGTGGTAAAGCATTCTGAAGAAAAACTTAAATTTTCAAGGATAAACTTTTTATAGGGAGATTTTATAGAGAGATTATTTCACAATAGCAATTCTAAGAAAAATCATAGAAAACTTTATAGTTCATGATTTTTTTCTGAAATTGTGGCATTCTAGTAGTCTGAAATGGTTTTATGTATACTTTTTATTGTTTCACTTGTTCAAAAAAACCAGGATTTTAATATTACCTAGTGATTTACAGTCAAAACGATACAAAAAATGTTTACACAAAGTCAGTACAATCTCCCACTATCAAAACAAAAATTGGTCACATGGCTGTGTCACAGATCTTTAAAAAAAAACTATGTGTCTGAAGCAAATGCAGTGTGGTACATACAGTACATGTAGTAGCCCTCATTTGTACACTCTTCCCAATTTCAATGAAATTCAATGGATAAAGCTCTTTGACATGAAAATAACCCTGTTCAAATTTTAGAGTAAACGGACCAGTAATTTGGAAATGAAAAGTGAATACATTATCCAAAATTTCTTTAAATTCATATTATGACATGGTTGATGCCAAATTGGAATTCAAATAAAACAAAACGATTAACTTCACATTTCTAAACTGCTTGTCTATTTCTTCATAAATTGTAAAGAGGTTTATTCTCATGTCAAAGAGCTCCTACCCGTGAAATTTCATTAAAATTGGGTTGGGTGTTGAAATTAGGGCTACTACATGTACCTATAAAACAACTCTCAAAGTGTTGGGAATCAAAATCAAATGAGGGCAATATTCCACTTGTTTGCATAATGAGGTGAAATAGGGTGACATTTAACACTCAATTATGCAAGGATTTTCAAAATTATTGGTTTGAAGACAAATATTCATGAAAAATCAAATATTTTCTGTTGCACACATGTACGCAGAAATCGCAAATGATGTAATATTTAATCACTATTTGTCTTTGAACACAATTTTTCCAAAATTCCTTGCAGAATGAGTGTTACACGACACTCTCTTCCACGTCATTATGCAACTTATGTGAACATTTCCCATCGAATATTTGGGGTTTCCAACACTTTAAGAGGGGCTATAAAAGCAGTGAGATGAGAAGCCGCCCATGTTAAATGGCATGTATGCTGTACAGAAGCGCGATTGAAAATCACACTGGACATATTGTCTATACCCATAAAAATGAATGACCTTGAAGCCTTACACTAGCTTGATTTGTAAAGATTTGTCTCAGACATCTCATAAATGTATAGAGATTTAAACAAAAAATTAATGATTACATATTTTTGGAAAGACTAAAAGTAGGTATCAAAGAAATTAAAAAATGGGACACTTAGAATGCAGAGAGGTGTATAATACATGATCATCAGGTTGTCAGAAGTATGCAAGCTTTGAACTTCAGAAAAGAAAGCAAACATCCTGTGCTTAATGTGAGTGGTAAAGCAAATGGCAATAGCACAGATTAATGCATTAAAAAATGCTGGATCAACAAGAAAATGCAGACAGATGTAAACAAAATGAACATCAGGTCATCAAAAGTATGCAAGTATTCAACTTCAGAAAAATCGGTAACAAAAGAAACCATCTCGCAGAAAACAAAAACAAAATTAAAGTCAATCTCTGACTTAGTAAGGTACTTCCAAAACCTAAAACATCATCTTTTGCATCCTCAAGTGCAAAAATCGTGCTGAAATCACGATTGAATAGTGATGAGCTGAAATGGAATTTCTCTATTCTTATATGATGCTGAGGCATGTTGCATGAACATCACTGAATAAGAGAAAACAAAGTACAAAATATCATCAGATCACACCAACATAAGCAGTATGTGGAATGGAAGACACACAAATGGCCTGGATTACACAAAAGTATGAAGTATGTGCAGAAGTCATGCTTCAAAATATGAATAATGGCAACTTCATAATTAAGAACTTCATATATAATGCAGATTGCATACCAATCTAAATGAATCCAGTTTCTTCTGGGTTACAAAAGAAACCATCATGCAGAAGAAAATACAATTACAAGTCAATCCCTGACTTTGTAAAGTACCTCGAAAAACTAAAATATTATCTTTTCCATCCTCAAATGTAAAAATCATGCTGAAATCACAATTGAATAGTGATGGGCTAAAACAAAATTTCCCTTTTTTCATATGATGCGGAGGCATGTATATTGCATGAACATCATTGAATTAAAAAAAACTAAGTATCATCAGATAACACCAACATAAGCAGTATGAGGTGCAAACCTCTGATGCCTTGGGTGCCAGCCATCAAGAACCATTTCTGGTATGTATCCAAGTCATGTGAAGTGGATGTGTATAGTCATGCTTCGAAATATAAATATTCTCAATTTCCAAACAAAGAACTTCAAATATAATGCAGATTGGCATACCAATCTAAATGAATCCAGTTTCTTCTGGGTTACAAAAGAAACCATCACGCAGAAAAAAATACAATTACAAGTCAATCCCTGACTTTGTAAAGTACCTCAAAAAACTAAAATATTATCTTTTCCATCCTCAAATGTAAAAATCATGCTGAAATCACAATTGAATAGTGATGAGCTAAAACAAAATTTCCCTTTTTTCATATGATGCGGAGGCATGTATATTGCATGAACAACATTGAATTAGAAAAAACTAAGTATCATCAGATAACACCAACATAAGCAGTATGAGGTGCAAACCTCTGATGCCTTGGGTGCCAGCCATCAAGAACCATTTCTGGTATGTATCCAAGTCATGTGAAGTGGATGTGTATAGTCATGCTTCGAAATATAAATATTCTCAATTTCCAAATAAAGAACTTCAAATATAATGCAGATTGGCATACCAATCTAAATGAATCCAGTTTCTTCTGGGTTACAAAAGAAACCATCACGCAGAAGAAAATACAATCACAAGTCAATCCCTGACTTTGTAAAGTACCTCGAAAAACTAAAATATTATCTTTTCCATCCTCAAATGTAAAAATCATGCTGAAATCACAATTGAATAGTGATGTGCTAAAACAAAATTTCTCTTTTTTCATATGATGCGGAGGCATGTATATTGCATGAACAACATTGAATTTGAAAAAACTAAGTATCATCAGATAACACCAACATAAGCAGTATGAGGTGCAAACCTCTGATGCCTTGGGTGCCAGCCATCAAGAACCATTTCTGGTATGTATCCAAGTCATGTGAAGTGGATGTGTATAGTCATGCTTCGAAATATAAATATTCTCAATTTCCAAATAAAGAACTTCAAATATAATGCAGATTGGCATACCAATCTAAATGAATCCAGTTTCTTCTGGGTTACAAAAGAAACCATCACGCAGAAGAAAATACAATTACAAGTCAATCCCTGACTTTGTAAAGTACCTCGAAAAACTAAAATATTATCTTTTCCATCCTCAAATGTAAAAATCATGTTGAAATCACAATTGAATAGTGATGTGCTAAAACAAAATTTTTCTTTTTTCATATGATGCAGAGGCATGTATATTGCATGAACAACATTGAATTAGAAAAAACTAAGTATCATCAGATAACACCAACATAAGCAGTATGAGGTGCAAACCTCTGATGCCTTGGGTGCCAGCCATCAAGAACCATTTCTGGTATGTATCCAAGTCATGTGAAGTGGATGTGTATAGTCATGCTTCGAAATATAAATATTCTCAATTTCCAAATAAAGAACTTCAAATATAATGCAGATTGGCATACCAATCTAAATGAATCCAGTTTCTTTTGGGTTACAAGAGAAACCATCTCGCAGAAAGAAAAAAAAAATACGAGTCAATCCCTGACTTTGTAAAGTACTTCGAAAAACTAATACATCATCTTTTGCATCCTCAGGTGCAAAAATCATGCTGGAATCACAATTGAATAGTGATGAGCTGAAATGGAATTTCTCTATTCTTATATGATGCTGAGGCATGTTGCATGAACATCACTGAATTAGAGAAAACAAAGTACAAAATATCATCAGATCACACCAACATAAGCAGTATGTGGAATGGAAGACACAAAAATGGCCTGGATTACACAAAAGTATGTGCAGAAGTCATGCTTCAAAATATAAATAATGGCAACTTCAAAACATAGAACTTCATATATAATGCAGATTGGCACAGTAATCTAAATTCATCCAGTTTCTATTGGGTTACAAAAGAAACCATCAAGCAAAAAAAGACACAACTACAAGTCAATTTTGTAATTTGTAAGGTACTTCAAAAACTTAACAATCATAATTGAATAGTAATGAGCTAAAATGGAATTTCTATAATCCCATATGTGGCTGAGGCATGAATATTGCATGTACATGTATATCACTGAATTAGAGAAAACAAAATATCATCAGATCACACCAACATAAGCAGTATGTGGAATGGAAGACACTTGATATAATGCTATCCATACATCAAGACAAAATATATCAGCACAGCTTGTCATAATGCTGGCATGCAGATGGCAGTAAGCAAGTATTACACAAAATTATGAAGTATGTGTAGAAGTCATGCTTCAAAATATAAATAATGGCAAGTTCCAAATATAGTACTGCATATATATAATGATGAGTGTCACTCATAGCAATCTTACTTCATCCAGTTCCTGCTGGGTAAAAAAAGAAACCATCAAGCAGACAAAATACAATTACAAGTCAATCTCTGAATGTCAAATAGTCCAGCAAAGAAATATGGCGTTCCTAATTAAATCGACTGACATGCTCTTGCACAAGCTGTGCCATGGAAGGCGCAAGAACCATGTATCTGTTGGGAAAAATGTGCCTTGGATCATCTGCTGACATGGGAACAACAACATTCATAGAGCCTGGCCTGGCAGCTCGCTCCATAAATACCATTTCAACAAGGCTATCAATGTACAAGTACTCCTTGTCAACTGGAACAACGGTAGGCACGAACCGTTTCGACCGTTTGTTGAAGGCCTTAGCCTTGACTACTTCACCTGACTTGGTGGTTGCAGCAGGTCGATCCAGATGGCTGTTGTGATCTATTGCTGCAAGGAGGTTCCTTGTAGAGTAACCAATATACTTGAAAGCATGCCTCTTAGAGCAATACATCAATAGATGGCTGTGGAAGCTCTCCAACTTCCCAGTATGGAGAAACTCGGCATAGTATGGGAGAGTGTTCCTGAAGCGGGTATCGCACAAAACTCTCTCCAGTGCCCTATGAGAAGCGGAGCCCTTCTCCAACCAGGGCTTCCTCTCGGCATCTTCTGCTAGAGGACCATGTTTGCAAATGCCTGGACTGCCATCTGCCTGCAGCTCCCACTCATGCTCATTGCACACATGGTGCAATATGCTGGCAAGAGAGACAGACAGAGTGTCTGCATCCCCTCCGCATGACTTGGATACATACCAGAAATGGTTCTTGATGGCTGGCACCCAAGGCATCAGAGGTTTGCAACTCTTATCTGACGCAGCCTTGACAAGTCTCTTGGCCAGATTCTTGCCACCATGCCAGACATCAATCTGATGTCCTATGCCCTCATACTTCTCGCATCGCTTCATCACAGCCATAATCTGAGGATGAGCATCTGTCACCATCGTCTTGACATTCACCTTGCCAGCGAGAAATGCCATGCCTCTCTCAAAACCGATCCTCTCCATATTGGTACTCTTGCCAGCTGCCTCTCTCACATCTACCACCTCTACATGCAAAATTCGTCCAGAAGACGCATCTAAAAAACTGTATGTACAATACTGTGCCGAATGGCCCGGGGAATCATTGCGCCCATCACCTGCTATAATAACAGACCTTCCCTGAAGATCATGTATTTGGTCTCTCTGCATGTCTGACCAGTACTTTGCTACTGCGGGGGCAATAAACAAACGTTGGTATCTATAAAAACTGGACTCTGAAAAAAAGTGTAGCTTAAAAAACTTGGTCATGAGATGGATCTTGGAAAAGTTATTTCCAGACATGATGAGGGCGGAAGACATATGTAAATTACCAGCATACACACCTTTAAACTTGGGCTGCGACCACCACTTACCACCAGCATGGCCCCCACTGCATTGCCACTTGACTAGCACAGCAGTGCCCCTCCCATGCACAGAATAGAGAAGATCTCTTACGCAGCCGCTTCTCTTACAGACTAAGCCGTATACGAGTTGGAGCAATTGCAAAATGAAAGATACATAAACAATACACTTTTCACCTTGGATAAGGGACTTCGCCTCCTTGATGGGGTCATCATTGGAGACTTCCTCTTCCGCCTCCTCTTCCGCCTCCTCCTCATCTTCTGCTGGTCCGTCTCTCTGGACTTGAAAAACCATCGAGTCCAGGGACATATTGTAGAGATCTCTGGAGAAGTGAAGATAAAGTGCAAATACAAATAGACGATGAGGCACATTTATCATTTTCAAATAAAAGTAAGACATGAAATCAAACATACCAACATTCTGTGGACAACTGATTTGCAGGGTAATAGTGACCACGCCCCCCTTGAGTAAAAATAAAGAAGAGGATTCAGGGGAAAAAAAATGGCATCTAACAACATCTCTCCCCCCCCCCCCCCCCCCCCCCCCCCCTTTTGAGTAAGAAAATTAGGGAAAAATTAAGAAAATAAGAGAAAATGAGGGAAAATGAGGAAAATAGGGATAAAATTGGGAAGGAAAAAAAAAAAAAAAATTGGGTGAAAAAAAAAAGATCAGAAAGAAAAAAAAATCAGGAAACTAATTTAAATCAGCTAATTATCAGGCCTGGATTGGGAAAAAGTGTTTTTATGTTGGTGTTTCAAAACCACAACTTAATTATTTTATTCACTATTCCAATTTTGACCCGAATACAAAAATCTGATTTTTATTTAAATAAATTGTACTGTAATTTGTGATACTTTTTGTAAATAACACTACTGAAAATCAGTAATACTTAATAGCTATGATGTAGGTACCTATTCACATCAAGGGCATCTAAAACCTTGAAAACTGTCAGAGTAGTTTGCTCCTAAGTACAAAATATATGTGGGTACCTCTGTCAAAGGAATAAGGATAATGCTTTAAAAAAAATAAAGAAGGTACATTGTAAATACATACTCGGTGGGTGCAGAAGGATTGTCGGGTGAAATGTCATCTTCGTCAGTGTCTTGGCCATCTTCACTGTCATCACTGTCATCACTGTCAGGTAGAGGGGGCAAGCCTTCCTGAGCTCTAAAGGTCAGATTATACAAAGGAGAAAATTATTATATGGTAGGCATTCTTTTGAAATACAGATGAAGTGAGAAAAAAACATAAAATATTACATGTACTTAGGAAGTCTACATAACAAAACTCAGATATAACTGCATCATGAGTTACTAATCTTATTTCATAATTTAGCACATTATTTAAAGTCAATGAAAAGAACTGCTTACTTTACATCTAATACCTCTACATGTATGTTGCTCATTATATTTCTATCAAGTACTAGTAAATCCCTTTATCTGTACAAATTTATGAGAATAATAAAAAACGATAATTACAATAATGATCAACTTAAACCACCTTTAGCTGTGGTAGCAACCAATATTTAAACTCTCCCAGTCGTTCTTCATTCAAATTATCAAATATATAAAAATGTTTGACAGTATTACATTAAAAAAAACATTTCAAATCCCTAACCACTTTGGTGTAATAACGCCAATAAAATGTTTAGATTTACATTCATGTGAAATTGATCATGTCTCTCACCAATCGTACAAAATTGTGACAAAAATTTAGTGTACACATGTACTTTTATAATGAACCATATTTTTATACATTAGCTTCCTTTGTTAACTCATCACTAAAAGAAATTTATGAAAAAAGTTTCCATCCTAAAATGCCGCTTTTTAAGAGTACATGTACATGTACATGTAAGTTACGACAGGATGGGGTTGAGGTGGGAATTGGGGAGTCCCTACCATCAACGGTTTGATGAGGTCTACACAAACATATACGATACATGCAAAGGGTATTGATGTTATTTTTTTTCTTTTTTTTCCTTCAATGTTCTATTGTAAATGATGGTGGGTACCTGACCTGTAGGTGATTTTCCAGTCAGAGGAAACTCTAAAATAGCACACTAGCACAGCCCGATATACATGTACATGCATCTTAAATTTGTTAGTGCAGTTAGGCACACCAAGGCAAAGGTAGCAGAGATAGTGCATGCATGTTTTTGTTTGAAATTTATCTACTAATAAATTGTGCTTAGATTTAGGTATACATGTATGCGTTCATTATAAATTGATGTTACAAATAGTATGATGTAGCGTCGTATGATGCATGATTGCTGCAAAAAAAATATATATATTTTTAAAAATTTCCTGCTTCTTTACTAGTACATTGTACTTGTATACCTGCTACAATAATTTGTATCCTACTGTATATATGTATACCATGAATTGTTCCTATCCTGGGGATACTTTTACGATTTCTGGTATGAGCAGAAAAACCTACATGCACTTACCTAACTTGTCTCATCACTATGGTTGGGTGGATAGGGGAAAATAATACCCCTCTGCTCTTCACTGTACTCCTCGGAGCTGTAGAGAGAAACATTGTGAACAACAAATGTCAATACTTCATTGGGTTGTATCACTTGTATGCATCCTCAGTAAAACTAAAAAACTGTAAGTCTGTAACTGTTAGGTCACATACATGTACATGTACATGTAACAGTAACTTGAATGCAATAGCTGCCGATATCATTCAGCCAAAATAATCAGAATAATAACTTCTGCTTCTGACTAGCATGATAAATGCATTTTGATTTGGCTGTCAAACAAACTTTAAATATTTAATTACCATTTATATCTACCTAATAATCAATTTTAAAAAATGGCATGCTACACAAAAGTGTATTTTGGCACTTACAATATATGCATTCACCCTTAGAAAAAGAAAGCTCAGTCCCAGGCAATTCAAAATAAAAGCTACTTGTACAATGTATGCACTCGGAGCACTCCCCAGTATTTTTTGGCAAAAAAAAAACAATTTAATAATGCAACCAGATTTTATCGATAAAAGTACTGTAGCCCATACAATTCTTGGACGTGTAATTGGTGACTTATATAATGCATAAAAAAAATGAATCACATATTTGTTTGTCTCGCAATGTATGGTCAACAAGGGATCTAAAAGATCAACACGCTTTGTGCGCCGCTAAAACATTTCGTCAGGTGATAAAATACATTGCAAGCAAGTATGTTTTATACTCTACGGGTGGACCAGCGGTCAAATAATTTGATCAATAATCAATTTGTAAGGCATTGAACTCTATCCTAATTTTTTTTTTTTTTTTTTTTTGGGGGGGGGGGAAGCTCTTTTTGGCAAATTAGCCACAAGTCCCCATGTATTTTTCCCCTGTAACACTATTTCTTGTCAGTGCACTTTTATTAAACTGCATATGCCCAGTATTTTGTAGGCGTCAGTGTTTACGCGTGGTTACAATTTACTTCACAATTACATACCTGCCTGAATAACCTGATATCAGAAGAACAGGCAAACAGACGTGAGTAAAAATCATGCTTGATACCAAAGTTGTAAATCATTGTTTAAAAAATGTTTTGTATAGGTAATAATAATTATATTGACAGGGCTTCTTTTGGGGTTCATCAGAAATATTGACCCCGCTATGACCATATTGCAATATGATCTTAGCGTGGTTAACATTTCTGACGTACCCCACAAACCCAGTCAAAATATTATATGAGTTACCAGCTCACATAATGCTTAGAATGTACTTACGGTAATAAAAATATACATGTAGGCAGGATGAGACAGATTCTGTTTTACTTGATTCACATCATTTACAACAAAGAACTTACTTGAAGCATCTACTGGCCATGGCCTTCCTGCGCGCTGAGTTTGGGGTACTGGTTCATCTTGAAGCATGCCTTGGTCTTCTGGAACTTGCACATCACTGGCAATGGACAAAACATGTTTTATAAAAATAACATTATACACACTTGGGAAGAAGAAAATTTCACACTAGAAATATATATATTGCTTCAAATGCTACATGAACTTTCTCTTGAGCAGACCAACAACCCATTCTTCCAATTCCATCTTCTTGCAATTCAATGTTTGGGGAATAAGGCTATTGTGGGATCTGTGGAATACACAAACAATATTCAGGGCTGTCAACCCACCTGCATTTGGAGGGAGTCTCACGGCACCATGTTCATTCTTCCGGCGTCCCATAAGCTCGTAGTGGGAGACTCCCGCCACCATGCCCTTCCCTTCCTCCCGCAATCTCCCTGTTTATGAAAAAACCTCCCGCCAAACGTGTAAAATGAACCGGCATACCGTATCATATGCAAATTTTTGGCTCAAGGGGGGGGGGGGGGGGGGGAGGGTGGGATGTAGAGAGCAATTCAATTTAAAAAAAAAACAACACCCCCCCCCCCCCCCTGTTGAGCCAAACAAAATTGAATACGGTCTCCCTTGAAGCAGTTCCCCAAAGTTGACAGCCCTGAATACTACATGTACAATGTAGATGTACAATGTACCTCAGATTTGGTTTCAGATTTAATTATAATTTTGTCAAAAAAGTGATAAATATAATAATAATAATAATAATAATAATAATAGCCTAATAGTCCACTCCAAATTTTATTAAACCGAAACAGAAATTCTTTTTGCCCAATTGATCTAAGCCCGGCAGCCACTGAGCAGCGCCAGATCGACGTTGCTCTATCCCTCAGTTCAATAATGATACTTTGTTTTGAGAAGCAACACGAAGCGGAGTTGAATATCATTTCTGTTTGTTTCTGTGTTTAATAATTAGTGTACATGTAGCCTATTAATATTCTTCATGAAACAAGAATAAATTGTAAAAGTATTTAAAAAGGCCCATGGTTCTCAGGGGCAATACAGGGACATAGGCATGAGATATTAGGGACCCAGGCCTAGCAGTGTCTCAGCATCCTGAACAGTGGACATGCAAAGGGGATATTGCTCAGTAAATTCCCCCCTTGGAGAATTTCCTTATCATTTTCCTTTTCATTATCTTTTGACAAAATTTCACCGAGATTGAAAAATAATATGATCATATGAAAAAGGATGTCATTTTCAAAATGAATGTGTTTGAAGGCGAAAATTGATAAAACAATGCAAAATCAGAATAATTATAAGCTTACAAGCGTCAAGAAAAAAGTCACGAATGTATCAATAGCTTTATACGAGCCACACTACTGTACTAACACATTTGGCGGTACAGAATACTAAAATTAAAACATAATCGTCTCGGCGATCTCGCCATCTCGGGACTCTTAGTCTTACTTATCAGTAGTCAACTAGTCACTAGTACTAACTACCGGTAGTTATCTTTAGTAGTAGTAGGCCTAATCATCCCCAGACTGAGACCGTTCGTTAGCCTCTTTTAAAACTAGGTAGGAGCAAATGAAAGAGACAGAAATTTTCGGTCTAAATTATCCCTCGTCTATGGCTAGCTTGAACAATATGAATAGAAGCCTGAGATCACGCCCGAAGTCCAAAAGTGTGCCCAATTTAATTTAGGCAAAATAAATAAGGAAAGAGATTTGAGAATAGATCTAGATCTACTTGTCCACTTATCATCGAGACCTACATCCACTTCCCAAGTTCGTCGTCACACCACTCAAAAAGGTAATAGATCTAGGCCTATATAATTTTTTGATTGCATTGTCGTGATGATTGTCATGTTCATAAACCTGAAAAAACGCCTAAAATTCAACCCAATGGCAATAGCATGTAGCAATAAGCTTGAGAGTTGACCCGAGACCAGTAGACCTACTAGTATTATTCTGGATCAAAAAGGTATCCTTGATCATTTTAGTATCTTTTTTAATCATTTTAGGGCAGTTTTAGGATGTTTAGACCTCTAGAATCTAGAGATAGAAGTTTGAATAATTTTGGCATTTTTATCGGTCCTACTCTTGAAAAGTTGAACTAGCGCAGAGATCACCTCGGCCCGGCGATGACACTGTCGACAGTTTGTAATTGTATTATCCATATTTCCCACTACCGTATGTCTAATCCCGAGTCTACATAACTTTGCTTACCTTTCTTTTGGCGTGGCCGTGGTAGGCTTTTCAGTCTCTGGCTCTGTTTGGACCGATGTAGTCACTTTGACAAAACGTCCATCAGCAAGGCCGGGTACACAGGCTCTACACCAGTGTTCATGCACGTCGAGAAGGTGGCCCGCGAATTCGTCGTGCGATGCCGGCAATTTCAGTGGTTTCACACCCAGCTTAGCATTGATTTTGTCGATTTCTACACTGTATATTCTGCGACACTCCATCCATTCATCAAGATGTTTGGTCATTCTAAGACGCGTCATGACGGAATCGGAAAGTTTGGGCTGTAGAATGAATAATTATTAATAATGGTACGGACTATGGTATATATCGCGAGCGATCGAATTCGGAATAGCATGCATGCAACTAACTCATGATCCAGGGAGCTTGCCCGCCGAAGGCTTCGGCGGCGGAGCTCCCTGGAGTTAGCATGCAACGTGCTTCATTCATAACAAATACTAGTGCGGTGTGCAAAGAGTCGCTCGATATCGCTTGCCATTGGCCAGCCGCCAGCCGGCTAATGACGTCATACTTCCAAAGAGCCAAGCTCCGGAATAATGCATTATGGGGGATAGTTGATCACCGATTACAAATTATCTCTGGATAGAGGACAGTATTGCTCATATGATAGCATATGAAGTATGGCAGAGGGACTTTAAATCAAAGGTTTGTAAAGCATAACTACAATACTGATCATTTCACAAATGAGTATATTCCACATATTGATATTCATAATGTTAATTTGTAGGCCTGCATGTCTCTTTCTACATGTATATTCAATATTTATGCAGTGCTTTTCACAAAATATATGAAGAAAATCTAATTCTTTTTAGGTTTCAACCTTTTTTACCCTTCTCAAGAATGAACGTGTTAGTGCTACTACTGTGTACATGTAAACAATATTATGTATTCTTCATAGATTTATAAAGAATATGTCTTATGATTGGGTAGATTCCTGTCATTCCTACCTATTTTGTCTATCCATCTAAAAGATGTTAAATCCTTGTACATACTACAGTGTGTAGATTGTCCAAGTATATTTGGATGAAAATGTAGAATGTAATTGGAATATAAATGAACAAAGGCTTGCACAAACATGTTGTTCATGTACACATATAATTCATGTACATGAATACTCCTTCTCTCCTTAAAGTAGTGTATGAGAGATATGGACTTTATCAAATTAGGATTGGCATACAGAGGAAAATGCTTGATACTGTTCGGATGAAGAACTCAATTCAATTAGGATGCGGAAAATTGGCATCTGCTATTGCCTGGTTGTGACCCGTCTGGGTAACTAACCAACAACCCTCGTAAACAAAGTTTGTTTGAAATTTGACCTCCCTAGTGACTGAAAAAACTAATTCACCAATTTTTTTTTCATTCATAAAAATTCTTTCATTCATTTCTCTATTCTTTAAGTTTTTGTTAGGGGGGTTGGATTGCTTAGTTAGCCTATTCTAATTCAGGTTACTTATATTTCTACATTTATTCTAATGTCCAATCTAAACTTATTGTATATTAAGTGTGTGTGTGTGTGGTTGTATTATTTTAATATTCTCTCATATTTACCATTTTGTGTCAAGAATTTATGGAGTGGTTATGGTCTCCAAAACTGTGCTTTCCTGTACTGGTATATTATCATTTACAATTAAATTCTGTAGAGAGTGATCCAATGTGAGAATGTGAAAAGATTCATCAATAAAATAGGCGTCATTAAGGTACCAAAAATTAAATCCAGGCACTTCGCTGCCCGAACATAAGGTGATGGTTGCCCGAAAATTTGAACAAGGTGTTCTAGTCATGGTTTAATGGGGGGCAGGCTCACATGCAAAGTGGAAATTTTAAAAAAATACTCGCTTGGTTGACGGTCTCGCTAGTCGCTAGTTTACGTGCACACGATTGAGTATGACTACACAAGTTGGACTACTCTACTACTTGCCTCGATCCCATTTCCTAAAGACATAGATATTTGAGAAAAGTTTAACGCGCCACTGTATATAGCTGAATTCCATCTCTGGCATGTAAGATCAGACACATTTTTATCTTATTCTATTTCAAAAAGAAAATTTTGGGCTGACCTCGCGGTCCACCTGAGACGGCTTTCTCCCTCCAGTGGAGAAGTGCTGCTTTAGAAGACATAAAGTCATGACATTCAAATGATAAAGCTTTATTATAAAGACTTGTAAAAATGGAAAATATTGCTTTATCAGGGCCTACATGTACATATTTTGTTTTTGTGCCTGAATATTTAGGTATGCACTAATTGCATCAGGCCAGGCAAAAAATTTCGGGGGCTCCATTTCAAATTTTTGGGAAATTTTCGGGGGCTACTTTTTCAACTTTCGGGGGCTACTTTTTCAACTTTCGGGGGCTCTTTTTTCCATTTCGGGGGCTCTTTTTTCTGGGGCTACTTTTTCATTAATTCATAAAAGGTTAGGCCTACAGTTTGTTGAGATTTGTTTAGTAGGCTAAGGTTTCGGGCTTCGTGCTTCATAATTGCCTATTAAAAAAGAAACCCCTTTTTCTAGTTCAATAACTAAGTTTAAAGATAATTGGTATATATAGAACCCTAAACGTTTACAGCACACAGATCTTTATTGATTGGCCTCCTATATAAAAAAATAAGTACATAGTATTATAGAGGGTAAAAACTACTCATGTGCATGTACATGTAGGCATACATCTATGATATTAGCAAAATGAATTTAATTGCCATGCACCATTAGCTCGTTCGATAATTCTATCGCAGTAGTGAGATACAATGACAAAAAGATATTTATAACAGTGGGAAGGGCATGCTTCCCTAATTAATCACTCGTGCAAACCGTAATTGTTTCTTGTAAATGTTTCCTTTCAACAACAAAAATTGTTACCAACTGAAAGCTTTATTAATTATATTTTTGTGTAGGTGGTTAGGTTTTTATGATGTCATTAAAGATATCATGACGTCCCTTCCAGGTGCCTGTAGGTGTGCTAAAATGTGAAAAGATAAATAACTTCTTGTTGTTTTGGTAGTTTTTTGTCTAGATCTGTGGGGTCTTTACTTGTCAGACCCACGCACAGAAAGCCATTCAACCCTGGCCAATCTGGTTAGTCTGAAATTTAAGTCCCCTTACTAAGTATTTTGAAGGTGCTACATATATGTATTGGCAATACATGTATATATCTTTTTAATTTCTGACCAGTCGCATTGTAAATAGTTGGGAAATGGTGCTAAGTAGTATTTATAGTTTCTTTTGAAACCCAGCCTCATGGCAGGCCACATTTATTTGATAATAAGATGAAAGTGACCAATGTTTTTTTGTTAAAGAATCGGAATAAGGGTATAATGATTGATCTGGGTTGTGTAAACAAATGTTGGATGGAAGGTGTTTGTACGAATGTATGAATAGACAGACTAGAATCAAATACCTATATGACGTCCAAGCCTACATATTTTCATCACCCACCTGAGTGACTAATCACTAAGTCTACAAGGGAGAGAGAGAGATAGAGAGAGAGAGAAAGAGAGAGAAAGAGAGAGAGAGAGGGGGAGAGAGAGAGAAAAGAAAGATAGAGTGTATCATCAATGAAAATTCGTCACCCACTTATGTGAACTTAAGGTCAGCCTGACTTAAAGAGTACAAGATAGAGAGAGAGAGAGAGAAAGAGAAAGAGGAAGATAGAGAGAAGGAGGAAGATAGGGAGGGAAAGGAAAAGAAAGGGAATCAGAGGAAGAAAGGCAAAGAGGGGTACACTGTACATGTACAGTTCACTGAGACAGTGAGGATAGGCATAAATTAGAGTAAATGAGAGAGATCAGAGATGGGGAAGAGATAGAGAGGAAGAGTAAGAAAGGAGAAAGAAATATAGATCTTTTACAGAGTGACATACAATGAGGCAGGTAGATTGTCAGAGAGAGAAGAGAGAGAGAAAGAGACTGAATGGAGCTGTATCTTGAACTCTAGACTTGAGTGCATTCAGTAATACAGCAGTGGCTGAGAGTGTTTACAGAGACTATATTTATCAGCAGCAAAATCGTGAGGTTCAAATTCTGAATGAGCTCCGCCCATTATTTCGTCAGGCAGCTACTGTAGACGATTGTATCTTTTTTTTCTCTCCTTTCTGGCATTCACTATCAAGTACCTACCGCTTGTAGTAGTGTGTTCCGATTTGACCAGGATCAACTGTCTGTCGGAGTGGCAAGCCAACCTGTTTGCATAGATTGGTATACATAACATTGTAGAGGTAGTGCAATCAAACGGCGACCAAACCTGTGAAATTGTTATTGATATTTTGTGATTTGATCAGGGGGAAAAGTTCATCTGAGATTTTCATTGTTGGTTTTTCGTCATTTGCCAAAGCAATCGAGTGAAGGATTTGATCTGCTTCTTGAAAGTGAGTATACTTGTGGAATATTTATTTGTAAATGCTTAAGTGTATGTTTTTGTTTCTGGTAGCCCTAAACAAGTCATAATAATAATAATAATATTTGACATTTATGTGGCGCTAGATACAAATGTTTCTTTAAGTGCTGTACTATTATTAACCCAGCGTTTAGCTGAGTGGTAACATGAACCCTGATGAGGCACACTACTATATAGCATCCATGGAATTTATTCCTACCTGGTACCAATTTAAATCACCTGGGTGGAGAGTGGCAAGTCCAGACTCCAGTTTAGATCAACGTCTTGCCAAAGGATGTTAGTGTCATGATAGGGATTTGAACCCTGTACCTTGTGGTCCATGGTCCAGAGATGTATCCACTAGACCACAACACCTTTACAAATAGACGGAGGAGCCTGATTTTGAGATGCATGCAGCTTCATTTTAAAATCTCGGTTCTGATTCTTTAATTGCAGTAGGCCCACTGGTATATATTCCATTCATCTCTTTCCAAGAATAATTTGCAGGGAGATTGGTTTTCTGGTCAACCTAGTTAGACTGCAAGTGCTCTAAATTGGAAATTTATTGGAGGACTCTTCACATCTAAGTGCTTGCCTCTACTATTGCCTTTTATTTAGAGAACTTGCATTTGATCATTTCCTCTTTGAATGCCTGCATGAATTAATGTAGGTAAGAATCATTCCAAGTTGGCTTGTTGTACTTACATGTTCAATTGAGAGCCTGCTAAATTAAAACTGTAATTTGCTTTATCAGTGCACTATACAGTACATCAATTTCTAAGAAAAATATTGCTGCTATATATATTATATAGGCATGTACATGTAATGGAGTGAGCATTTTAATTTGTTTTAAATAGAAGAATGATGAACAGGATACACATTGAAGGAAAGAAAATGAAAAGAATCATTACAAATATATTTACTATACTATGACCTACATGTACATGTACATGTAGACCAAGATCTGTTCAAGAGCTGCATATTATGTAACAATTAAATTACTTTCAATTGGGAAGTGGGGCAATTATTTTAGGTTAATTGATTGCTCTTCAAATAATCAAGGACAATTCATGCCATACTTAAAGGTCAACAGCAGTAAATTAAATATCATTCACTTTAAATTTGATTAGGTTTATACAATGTATGTGCAGGCAAATCTTTTTCTAAATACCACAATTTCTTCCCCCTTGAAATTGTATTTCTTATCAAAATCTATAAAAAAAAAACCTGTATAAATGAAGATCACCTGCTTCTAAAGACCACTTTTCTTGTCTCGCTGAAGTGGTCCTTATACCCAGGTTTCAGTATGTAAAGACTAGTGGTCTTATATACAAAGGTTTCACTGTGCCTATGTGCCTATACACCTATGCAGTACATAAATTTGCCTGAAAACAATACTAAATAACATGAATTGCTGTGTGCATATACTCTACTAGTATGACAAAGTATGAAATCATGATATATATTTATCTCAACCACCTTGCATTCCCCATCATCATAATTGCATGCTTGCATGTCATCTTCGGTGACACACCACCATCTGGTAAATTCTCGCTGGGAACCGGCCGGCCACGAGACCATGACGGAGAGAAATTACCATCAAGACGGAAGATCGGACAGCGCTCTGTCGTCTTTAACCATGTGCGGTTACCATTGATTAATATTGCAGTGAGTCGAGACGATGATTGGGAGGGGGATATTGTCTTTCCAGATGTCCTGAGAAAAGAAAGTGGAAGAGAGATATTGGCAAGAGAAATGTTTTTTTTTAGGAGATGTATGTTCTTTTGACAGAGGTGGAAATGTATATAGACACATCTGCTTGTGCGTTTGGTGGCTCAGAAGTTGCAAGATGTTCACAGCTCTGGAGACATCGATCAAACCAAGAGAGTTGATCATAGTGGTAAGAGATGTCTTCAAGAAATGGAGATAGAAGAAGGGTGTCGACCCCCAACTGGTATCACTGAGTAGTCTAACTTCAAAGCTCAAATGAAAGTGGAGGTGTTAATTGTGTCTCAATCAAAGGAATGGGGGTTTGAATGAATGAATGAATCCCAATATGCCCTTAATGTCCTTTGGCAAGACATTAATCCATATTTGCCACTCTCCACCCATTTGAAAATAGGTTCCTGGCAATTGCTGGGCCTGCATGAAGAGCAGGCGTGGCTACATGTACTGTGTAGCTGCATGTATACCCTGGGTAAATCTCACCATGTGGCTACTGAATTTCCTCATTTCTAAAGGCTTCGTACAAGACCCACCCAGTTCCGGTTGGCAGTACGCGTGGGTCAATACGAGATGACTTGGCAAGTGATGGATTCAAAGCTATTGAAATTGACTGTCATAGTTGAACCATATTGGTTGAAGATTTGTGAAAGCGTAATAGTGAAAAGTCTGAAAGCTGTTGATGGATAAACTTGTGCTTGTTACAATCTCGATACATTTTTAACAGGCCAACAGTAATTTTTGCATTTGAGTCAATATACACAATATAAGTTGGCCTGTCACGAGTGAAATAGAAGTGTGATGATTGACCGGGGTACGTGAATATGTGCACTGTGTTATAAAAATAATATTTTAAAATATCCAATATTATTATCTTGACTGCACTTCAAAGTTGACCAGAAATGGTTGCCTGAATAATATGACTGCTATTCTTAGGTTGAATTGCATAGATTCTTTTTTCTTTACACTATATTTACCAATGTTGGGCTGGCATGAGTTAAAGTTCAAAATTGACTGGAAATTCTTGCCTGGCATATCTGCTATTCTGCAGTCTGATCATTACCGGGTATGTAAAACAGCCTGCAAGCTGATCAATGTTATCCTGTTAAAAGATGTTTTTATAAATACATAAATTAAATCTTTGTTAAAATCACGTAGGGAAACAGTATATTGGCATTTCTACATAACCTGTAAGTCCTGTATGCCCCTATAGTACATGGCCTACCAGAAGATGATGCGGAATATCTAGGTGCTATAAAGCCAGCGCACTCGATTAGTCTCAGAATGGCCTTGAATTGCTTCACTGAAGACAAGATGAGGACGTACTTGGCTTGCTTCATACTCGACTCCTGCTTAACACATTTCATACGGTGTGTGTTTCTTGTAATTGGTGTTTGTGACTTATATGGTACAGCAGTATCCAGCGGGTTAATGCTGGCCATCACATGGTATGGGTGATCAATGTATCAGCAGATCAGGTCACTGACTGTAGGCACATTACAGTATGATAGTGGCAGCATATATTTAAAGTGGAGCTGAATTGGTATGATCCTATTGGCTAAATTTCACACATTTTGGGGTCTAAAATTACCTTCTTAGCACTTTTAGGTCCTAAAAGGGCACTAGAAAGGTCATAGATAAGAATAAGAGCAATAACCATGCACTTTGAAGGCATTTGCGATCTGAAAACAGAACTCAACTATCCCCTTAAAGGTAAAGACCAGTATTGGAAACGCCCCAATTTAAAAAAATGAAATAGCAGCTCTTATTACCAATCATGTGAAAGAATATGTTTTGACTAATACATGATGATAACATTTTTGCCGGGAAACCGCCTACTAATTGATATATTTGGTAAATTAGAGTATCTATTTGAATGTGAGAGATTAATGCACGTGTCGCGCACGTGTGCGTAGTCCCATATACATTGTACATCTTTCTGTGTACAGTGCTTGTAATTTTACGAAGTCTGGGCCAAATTTCTTATCATTTGATGATTCCAGAACCTTGCAGTACACACTAATACTCTTATGCTAGATGATCAACCTTTTCTGATTGATTCCACAACGTTTCTTTCAAAATGCAATCTCATGACCATAACTGGTCTTTATCTTTAAGGAATTGCATTTTTATTCTTTTAGTGTTGTATCTCTATTAAATATTTCATAATCTAAAGATTTCCAAGGTACATGACATGTACTGTAATTTTGCAGTAAATTTAATTATATGCCTCAGATAAAAGTAGTAGAACATTTAGTGTGGGTGTGAGTGGGTAAGAGTGGGTGTGAGTGAATGTTGGTGGGTGTAAGTGGTTATTTAGGAGCAATTTATGCTTACAGGATCATTTTAATTACTGAGAAGGGCAATTTCCAAACATTTTAAGTCTTCAACATATTACTCATGTCAAGTTATAGGTTTCACGCTGCATGCTTCAACGAGCAATACCCTAAACAAAACATCATACCTCATCCTATTAAGCCCTAAACCTAACCTCCCACCTTATTTCTATGCTATATGCTAACTTTTCATCTTGAAAATTAAAGCTCAGAGCAGTTGTCTTTTGACAAATGTCAGATCACCAAATCACCACTTGGCCTAATCGCCATTAGGCCCAATTGCTACTAGGCCAAATAGCCACATTGTCTGTGTGTATCTTGGAGTCCAATTAAGGTCTTGATCTCTTCATTTACTTTGGTTTTGTAATCAGTTATCACTTTGCAATTCGAACTTTGATAGAATATTTAGGAGGACAACACCCACAGCTTTAATTGCTATCTTGGGACAATGAATTATAGGAAGAGCTTACACGTTAATTTGTAAATAAACGTGTCTTTTTATAATGAACATATTATGATTTAGCCAGGGATGAACACAGAGTTAACAACTTTTGAATTCCAAAAAGATAAATTATAGTGTTTTAATGTTTTACATCTTGGCATTATTGCCTCTTTTTCATGTCCTTATACTAAAAGCCTCATGAGGTCATATAATTGCTTGAGTAATGATTGTTTATTCAGCCAGTCTGAGTCTTAATCATTAACTTACTTCTGTAATCTTGCCTACTGATGATACACAACCAAGGTTCATGCATTTTTCTCAAGCGTAGAAAATCTATGTAATCAAACATTTGCAATATCATAGATAAGATTGAGGTTCACAGGGCAGCCTGTCAACTTGAAGTTTGGGTTATGGTTTCAAACTTTGCACTTATCTTTAGTACTGTAATCATATCGGCCTTATCTGCAAAGAAGTTATCAATATTTAGAACGTCCATGTGTTACATGTAGTTAAGATTAAGTAATATATACTACCGGTAAATTTAATCTGTCAGAATGTACTGTCTGCACTTTACAATTTACAATTTTTATGTAAATATCCTTATGATTAAAATATGAAGTAACAAGATTTGAACAATACACTTGATCACTACCTAAGAATTTTGTTCATAAAAACTTATTTTGAGTTAATAAGTTATAAGCCATTACTCCATGATTATTAACATGAAAATGGTGTAATGTGGATACTCTAGAATTTATTATTTGCCCTTATTGGAGAAATACCTTTATTTGAAGCGGAAGCGTCGTGGTGTAGTGGTTCTCTCTCCCGTCTTTCAATCATAAGGTTGTGAGTTCGAATCCCACTCCAGGACGTTAATTTCCTTCAGCAAGAAATTCATCCACATTGTGCTGCACTCGACCCAGGTGAAGTAAACGGGGACTAATTGGTAGGAATTTATTCCTTGAACACAGAGCGCATAACAGCTGCTCTGCTAAAGCCATGGTAGTTATGCCGCATTATATTGTAGAGCGCTCAGAGATTTCTGATAAAGTTAGTGTTATGCGCTATATAAGCACATATAATTACTGTTATGAGCATTCTTATAATACTAGGTTACCAATCACCATGCTTGGTCACTCGATACTATAGCCTCTTGTCGATGCCCTCGCGCTGTTGGAGTCTCTAAATTCTGACGAGCGAAGCGAGTCAGAGAAACCGAGGCGCTCGCGCTGAGGGCCTCTTGACAAGTGATCTGGATTTCTTATGTTTTACTTTGTTTGGCGAATATTCCGACCCAGCAGAGTTCGGTGAAAGTCATCCAATCAGAGAGAGCTACTATGACGTAATATCTACCGCTCTGTGCGAATTCCCTCCGTGAGAGTGAGAGCGAGACTGGCCGCCTAGTTGTAGTCTGCAAGCACAAACCCTGGTCAGTCGTAACAGAGAGTGTGCACTATAAGACTACCATATGCCACGTACTATAGCTGTTCCTGACCTATATTAGTACAACCAGTAGGTACCAGTAGATAGCTGGGCTAGGCTTCTCTCAAGGCACAATGATTTTTTGATAAAGTGTCAAATTAGGGTCTGTGCTTGCAGACTAGCCTAGTTGGGCAATCCCGAACACACACGTACACACACACAATCGCTGCGGTCTAGACATGCATAATTCAGTAGGAAATCGGGTCTCATGAATATATAATTCAGATCACTTGTCAAGAGGCCCTCAGCGCGAGCGCCTCGGTTTCTCTGACTCGCTTCGCTCGTCAGAATTTAGAGACTCCAACAGCGCGAGGGCATCGACAAGAGGCTATCGATACTAGGGCTTCCATACTGGTATCTTGAACTGGATTTAAAATATACACTTCTAGTAGTTTTAAGTGACAATGCAAGACCACTGTGAGTCTGTGACACTCTCAACAAAAATATAATTTCTAATTCATTATTTTTAATATCACTATCATTTTCTTTTGGTTTTGGTCCCAGCTCTTTGAAGTTGCTTCCTTCTCAATTTCTTTTTAAAATGAACAAGACTACAAGTTTCATTTTTATTAGCACATATACAGGTATATGAACTAAGAGTATCTTTTACAGCTCCCCCAATGCAAATACATTGTAGCTACCTGTACATGTAGAGCCTTCAAGTTTATAGCATTTTAATTTTGTAGACATTGGTCTGACGATGTTGTAAAGCTGACGTTAGAATAAGAGTTGAGGCTCTAAGGCTGAAGAGTTTGTTAGAAGTCCTGAATAGGGTAGGTATGTAAGCTGTGCTTCTGACTGTGTAGAATGGGCACTTTACAGGCTATTAACATGTAGTTGAGCACATATAAACGTATATGCAATAATGCAATTCAAAGCCTGTCAACCATGCAGAGAAGTGGCTTTTATTTTGAGAGTTGATCCGTGACATGTCATTATTGTGTATATAGACCGCTGCTGATGGAGCAGCAGACTTCAAAAGTGCATACAAGTGCGGATTAAAGCATTAGGAAAGGCTTAGGAGTTTGTAACACTCTCAAAAGGGGGAATGTAGGCGGAACTGAGTAAAGTAATGGGAGAAACATTTCAACCAAAAACGTGTTTTTAAAATATTAATGTTCCTTTTATACAAGGTAGGCCTATCTGGTTTGCAAGGTTTCTTATGCTGTTATTGTAGTTATTCCATCAGTTTTGTGGAGAGATGCAGATATAGCCATGTCTAATGTCTCTTTATATCCACTTTTAACACATATGCACTCATTATAGAACAAATCTGGTTTAAACTATAACCAGAATAAATCTCAAAACTAGTGCTGTAATCAAACGTTTAACCGTCCGGTATCCGACCGCCCATGGCGGATTCCGTTTTCAATTGGACGGTTTCGTTTTCCCTTTTTTTTTTTTTTTTTTTTTTTTTTTTAAGTTTCGATTTATGCCCCTCCACCTGGCACTATGCCTGGCAATGTCTCCCAGCTCAGTCATCTGTGTGTTGACTCACCACTCCGAAACTAAAACAACACTCCAATTTGTCTGTCATCTTGGTTTGAAATTAATCTTTGTAATAAATCTCAATATGTAGTTTATAATAATAATTCATCCAATTTTTACACAAGGCGTACCACAAGGTTCTATCATAGGTCCTCTACTGTTTTTAATTTACATTAATGATCTTACACATTATTCTAAAAACGACATTGTTACTATTATTTGTGACAAGTTCACAAGCACAAATCTGCCCTTCAACTGCACCTCGCGGTTAAATGAAAGTCCTTTCCGCTTTCTCACATGGACCTGGCTTGAGTCGGCCCAACAAAAAAAAAAAACGATTTTTTTTTTTTTTTTTTTTTTTTTTTTTTTTTTTTTTTTTAATCGTTTAACCAAAAACCGTCCGGTTTTGACTGGCGGTTAAACGGAATTGGAGATATCCGTGATGTTACAGCACTACTCAAAACATGGTAGCGTCCTTGCTACTTCAAGAGGATCATTTTAATAAAATAATAGGAACATGTGAACATTCTAAAGAATATGACCATTAGTAATAAAAGTGAATACCATAATAAAGTTAATAATGGTACATGTAGCTTTGAAGCGTAAAAATAGGTATTATATTAACTGTACACTGTATGTTGTTCATGGGAGCTCATTTTGGATTTATGTGGTAAAAATGAAACTTTTGTATCCATTTCTTTCTTTCTTGGTTTGTTTTTTGTTATTTTTTTCTTTTCACCAGAGCTTTTCTTGCATTTTTGAGAGCTCTTTTAGAAGTTCCTAGAGTTTCTTTCTCACAGGTGTGAAGTACCTATAAATTCAATGTATGATCTGTATAGTCTGTGATAGAATCAATATCACTTTGTAGCCCTAACTTAATGTGGAGGTCTTACTTTAGAGCACACACAGACTTTATAAAGGATCCAGGAAAGAGTATGTAAATCATTTTAGGGGAAAGTTATATGAATTATGAAGACGCCTTAAAACGATGCCAACTTGAACGATAACAAAGAAGGCGAGAAAATGGATGTATCGTTTTTGCTGTATCTCTAATTAAAAACCCACAATGCAAAGCCTGGATTCTTGAATGAAAAATTGTTGGCATGTCATTACGAAATAAACAAAAGTATAGTCAATATAAATGCAAGACCTCTCGTTTTAAACATACGCAATACTATCTTTTATTGATCTTCTTAATAATTGTTGATTGTTCTAAGCTATGTTTTGTGAATAGATATTCTTTTCTATTTATATGCATCCTCGATGGTTGTAAACATTTTCAGCTTTTTAGCTGCTGCATGTGCATCATTGTATTCTATTTATTTGAAAATAAACCTTGAATTTAATTGAATTGAATTGAAAATGTGCTGCCCCAAGACAACTTCTATAGTGGGCAATTGAATTTTGAGGATAATTGAAAATAAAGTCATCTGCGTTTCCAGCCATGCTGTTCATTGATGGATTCCCCAGCCCACTTTTCCATGCACTCATGGGGGCCCCCTGGTGCCATATATGGAAACCTGTTTGCGTACTCCATCCAAACATTTGCCATCGCCATGGCAATATGATGCCCTCTGTTTGCCTGTTGCGATATGAGTAAGAAAGTTTCACCCCTTACGCTTCCTTCAAGTTCACTTATTCTCTCTCCCTCTCTCTCTCTCTCTCTCTCTCTCTCTCTCCTTTCTTCACTCACCCCTCTATCCATCTCTCTCTCTCTCTTTCTCTCTCTTTCTCTCTCCCTTTCTTTCATATAATCCTAATTTTATGGGGAAAGGTCGGGAGTGATGACTGAGATTACTGATTTTACAAAACCAAGTTTATTTTCAGGTCTGATCTTTCTACATAATTGATCAAGAACAAGTTGTTTCCTTCCATCTCCATAGCATGTCATTGATGCTATATGACATAAACCTCATGCAATGTTTTCAGAATTATACATCTAATTACTAAAGGGAAATCATGTTTATGATAGTGTTTTGAACATCTCAAATGAGAACAAAAATGATGGCATTTAGTCTGCTGCTCTCTCTCTGTTCATGACCGCGCAGAGAAGTGAGAGTTTTCACACGTGCTGCACAACAACCAACTTGACACTAATGCACCAACTCAGGAATATAATTGCATTCATCAGAACTGTGAATGCATTGGCCTAATCATTACACCTTGGCACCTCTCATGCATGTCCACAGATATTGTGTTAATTTATTTGCAAAAATATAGAGGTACAGTGAAGCATTGGCTGTCTTGCCACCTTCAAAGGATCCCTCAAAACTCACCTTTTCCCCCCAATTATCTACATGTACATGTACATGTATGTGATATACTTCCTGTACTGTACACTTTTGTCCTCTTTTCATATATTTGTATTCGTAAGCACTATGGTACTTATTGTTTTTAGCGCTCCTAAATATTCAATATTATTATTATTTATATATACTTTGAATCTAACTTTCATTAAACCAATCATCGGTAGAATAGGAGTTTATTAAACGCCATTATAGTTCTCAACAGACAGAATTGCCTGTGTCCAAGATAATTGCAAACATATTAGTATCCAATGTAATTCAATGACTATGCAAGAGAATTGCTGGTACTGGATACTGATATCAAGTATATAATAAGTCTTTGCTGGGCTGGAATAGATATATGCATACTTGTATTAGTTTACATGAAGAACATAATAATATATGAATATACAGGTACTTGCATTATGGACTTAGCCTTGAGAAATGTAAATAAACAATATTAAGATTTCTTATATTGTCAGGAGACATTGAATGAAATTGGACCTCTTTATATATTGAAGCACTAATGCATTTTGACATCTTGGAGAAAGCTTGGAGAAAGCTTTTCAAAAAAGTTAATGACTTTTGACTCTTGGCGTATAATGTTTCTCCCTTGTGTATTCTACTATGCAAGCTAGCAAACTCTGGGTATGTTTGTCTACATATATGCCGTGTGAAAGAAATGTTATGCTAATATGTGCAACGTACAATGGCCTAAGGCTAAGGTTTGCAGAACACATACGGCACGTCATCATCATCTCGAGATTGCCAAATAGCCCGCTATTTCTGATTCGGGAAATAATCCAGAAGTTACAAATCGCGTCTTCATCAGCTCGAGATTCGACCTCGAAACTTGAAATTCGACCTTGAGAAATTAGCTCAAGATATTTTGCTCAGCGTTGGCGCATAGTGCAAGTCTTCGGTCTCGTGAAGACGCACCGGACAAATAGCTGGATATTTTGCAAACTATCCCAAGATATCTTGGGATGACAATGCCGACCAAATATCCCGCTAATTGCTACTTCGGTCTGGTGAAGACGCAAATAAGCTGGATAGTTTGCGATCAGGATAGTTCAAATAGCTGGATATTTGGCAATCTCGAGATAGTGAAGACAGGCCTATAGTGTACTTGTATGTTTTACACCTCGTCATGCTGTAAGGTGTTGAGACTGGGACATGTGTAATTGTAGGAGCCATAACTGTACAGAAAATTCAGTGCTGGAAAAAGAACTTGGAAATCTCTGAATGTCTATATCTATACATACATTTATTTTCTTAAAGCACAAATATGAAGAGGTGTTGCAAGCAAATGTCACATGAACTATATAGTGATTATAAAAGAGCACATGGAACAGTTATGATAGTAATATTAGTAATGGTATTAATAAACAATATAATAATAATAATAATGATTATAATAATAATCATAATATTATTAATAATAGTAATCATAATAATAATACATGTAATAATAACAATAATAATGATAATAATCTTAATAATAATAATAATAATAACGATGATGACGATAACAATGATGATAATGATAGTAATAATAATAATTGTTTCTTATTAAGCCCTTTTACAGTATAATGATCAAAGTGCTACATGGAGTACAGCAAAAACCAAAATGTATTTAGAACTACATGTAAAACAGTTTACATATGACACTCTTGACATAATTTATTTAGTTCATTATTATTTTGCTTTGTAAGTTGGGACATATTTCACTACAGCTATATATAATATTAAATTATGTATTACTTTTAATAGATGAGTGATTTTTTTTTTAAATCTGGGTGAAATAACTTTTTGGTAAAAGCAAATAAGATGTACACACATTTAAGTATGACTATGCTAGTACAAACCAAATCATTGACTTTTCATTTTTGAAAGAAACTATTATTTGAATAGTAAAGATGAAAAAAAAGGAGTAATATTTATCTAGGTCTAAATTGCTCTATTGTGTTGAGCGACCTATATTCTTGACCCTGGCTACTTGTCAGCAGTCAGGTTTCAATTTAATAGACCCATTCAGACCAAAGAAAATATACACAAAACTTGTATAAGAACGTAGTATGAAAGACTAAATGTATAGTGATAGGAGCATACAGACTAGAAAACAATATTGTATAAAGAAACTAAATTTGAACAGGTCAAGAAAGCTTGCCAATCATCAGTGTGTGCTCATAATAAGCTAAACCCTGTTATACAATTCGTGTATGATACAGGTGAACTCTATGCAAATTTTGGGGGCTCTTTTATGACTTTCGGGGGCTAATTCGCCCCGAGCCCCCACATATTTTTTTCACTGGTATGATATGAAATTCAGACTCGAGCTTTCATTTGAAACGATGCTCAATCGTGTTTTGTTGTAGGAAATTTCTTTATACGTCATTCAGGCTCGAAAAAAGGTCATTACTTATCATATAGCTATACATGTATATGGTGCTCGTATAGCTATACAATCAATCTTAGAAGTCTGAATACAGGGTTAAAGAAATGTTATTATTTGAAGGGTGCTATTCAGCAGAGGCATAATGGAATATTTTTCTCTCTCATGGCTCAAATATTATTTCTGCTCCAAGGATCTTTATGAAAGGGAGAAGGGAGAGGCAGCAACTACAGAAATGAGGAAAAGAATTTGGGTGAGAGAGAGAGAGAGAGAGAGAGAGAGAGAGAGAGAGAGGGAGGGAGTCAGCTACAGTGTATACAAAGGAGAGGGGGGGGGGGGAAACACAATATTTTGGTACTATTTAGCTTCAGTCTTGTGATATCCGAATGCAGATACATGTAGTCAGGCCTTCACGTGCACAGGTAGCCTACAGTAGCTTCAAGCAGTACAATACAAAGGCTACTGACAATCAGTTTACAAAATGAAAATGTGTAAGATATAGTTTATGGGAGCTCTTTTTGGATTTTATTGTGATTTTCTCACAGTAATTTCATGTACTTGAACATTTTCTTTTCAATCATTCCCCCCTTCAGTTTACAACCTCTCAGTCCTTGGACCACTCCTGTATATATTTCTTCCAGCTGAAACCAAGAGCATTGGTATAATGAAGAGTGGTTAGAAGTTTTAAAATTTAAAATTTAAATGAACAGCAATATTTGTTTGTAAATTGTATTTTCATTGTTTTATATTTTGTTATATGTAATCACGGCCTCGCTGAAAAACAGCTTTTGCTGAGTGCGGGCCCATTTGTATTATGTTTTTAACCGTGAATTAATAAAATATTCCATACCATACCATACCAATAAACTTCACCAATTATAAAATAATTCTTGCCATGTCAGTTGTAATTCAAATATTTTGCAGCTTAAAACTCTTGCTTGTGAAACATTCATTTAGCCCAAAGTTTCTTGTTGTAGTGAAGAGACTTGTAGTCTTGTACGTCAATATCTACATGTATATGATCTTCTAATTTCCATGCTACATGTGCTTTTCTGAGAATTTGAAAGGTCAAAAACATTTACTGTCAATCAAACTTGTGATACATCTAGTTTTTGTGATGGTGTAATACAAACCATCAGGTTTTATGAAAGGGTCTTATCTGAAGCAATGGAGATTGTCTTGTGTCTCTTGTCTGAAACAACAACAAAATGGATTTTTGAACTGGACTTATTTGATATCTGCACCTCACTGAATATCACTTTTTGAAGATTTTGTTTATTTACATCGAATATCAGTTTTTTTAAGAATTTATTTATTTACATGGAAATTTATCTATTTTTGTTGTATAGTATTTCTTTTAAGGCAGTGTTTTGCAGCTGGTATGAATGAGCTTTAGATCAGTAGATCAACAGAGAAGATTGTGAGAGGGAAATGAAATGTTTATATTTTAAATTACTATAAATAATGATATTTCCTTTCTTCATATTTATCTTCCGATTCAGATCTCTTGAATTTCAACAGTGCACTGACCTGAACACAACATGCAGAAGGCCAAAAAATACGACTGGCAAGACTCAAATCTTGCCCTTTTTGGGTCAGATACAGAAAAGGAGGTAAATGACAGTGGAATTAAGATAGATTTGTTTTCATTCCAGGATTGTATTAATTTCCATTGTCTTTACTGGGAGCCAGAAACGATGTTTATCCCTAATCTCTTACTCTGTCACCCGTTCTCTCTACATGTATGTGCCTGTGTGAAGCTAGACTTTTTGGGTATAGACCAAATAAAGTTATACGGTCTGGGTATAATAGACCAAATGAAGTTAGATGGTCTGGGTATAATAGACCAAAGGAAGTTAGACCGTCTGGGTATAATAGACCAAATGAAGTTAGACGATCTGGGTATAGACCAAATGAAGTTAGACGGTTTGGGTCATAGACCAAATGAAGTCAGACGATCTGGTTATTGGACCACATGGCTTTGGACCAAATGGCAATAAACCTGAACACTTTGTTTTCCCTTCTTTATCTCCCCCTCCCCTCAAAGAAGAATCCTGAATACGCCACTGGGTCCTATTAAATTTGGAATATTTTAAACCTTTTTTTATCCATCTTCAGGTGAAGAAGGAGGCAGCAGAATCAGAACCAGCGTGGAAGGGATGCGGTCAGAAGACAGGTGTTCAGATCTGGAGGATCGTCAAGTTCAAGGTGGAGAGCTGGAACAAGGAAGAATATGGCAGCTTCTTTGAAGGCGACTCTTATATCCTCCTCAACACCTACGTGAGTTAAAGACACACTCCTAGCATGCAGTTTATATGTATATTGTGTTGTAGTTCTCATAACCCAGAATTGGAATAACCCATTAATATCTTTACAAATCTTGCACACAGGAAAACTCTTGCACCACTTGGATATGACTTCTAAATCTCAAAAGATTGTATACTTCATGATGATGTATTTTTCTATTACACCCTGTATTTTTTATAATACCCATTTTCTGGGTAAAAAGCCTAATGGTGTCACATTCCTGTTATAGATATTTTGCTACAATGAATATTGAGAATCAATAGAATTATGATTAGAGAAGGGGTATGTGGAACCCTAAGAGGAAATTATAAATGTTACATAGATAGTGACGAATAATAATGCTTGCAAGGAAGGGGGGGGGGGGTAATGGTAATCAAAGCCCTGTGTGAAATCCCTGAATATTGTATCGGTTAAATAAATGTACGAGGAAAATGCGAGTCTTATACGTGTATGTTTAAGTATTGCCTGCCTAAGGTGTAATATGAAATGTGTAAACCATATAAATTGCAAGCTATATGCACAATATATTACATGATATTAGAACAATTATTCAGCCCAGCAAATGCAATATGTAATATGACCTTTAGAATATATACGCCTATGGACTGTCAATCAATATTCTGTTATCGTGGGGATCAATGGGGTGGAATCTTAATTTCCTGGTTTTCTTTTCATTCTATCCCTTTTTTTTCTTCACAACCGATAGCAAGAAAAAGACAGCGAGGAATTAAATTATGATTTACATTTCTGGATCGGCACTCATTCCACACAGGTAAGCATGATGTAGTTTTCAATCCTTGCTACAGATTTAAAGGTAAAGACCAGTATTGGAAACGCCCCAATTTCAAAAAATGAAATGGAAGCTCTTATTACCAATCATGTGAAAGAATATGTTTTGACTAATACATGATGATAAAAAATTTGCAGGGAAACCGCCTACTAATTCATATATTTGGTAAATTAGTTTATCTATTGGTGTGTGAGAGATAAAAATGCACGTGTCGCGCATGTGTGTGTAGTCCCATATACATCTTTCTGTGTACAGTGCTTGTAACTTAATGAAGACTGGGCCAAATTTCTTATCATTTTGATGATTCCAGAACCTTGCAGTACATCTTTGCTAGATGATCAACCTTTTCTGATCGATTTCACAACGTTTCTTTCACAATGCAATCGCAGGACCACAACTGGTCTTTATCTTTAAGCTAAATGGTTACCAATGAAGCATTTATGTATGTCAAGTAATTTCATAAATCTAGAAAGATGTTTTGTATTTTCCACATTTGTCATTTATGTTAGGGATCCACCCACTTCCCTCAAGCCATCAGCTTTATCGGGTGCTAATGATCCAGTACACTTCTCAATATATATATATATATTGTATGTGATTTGTTATGAATTAATAAATTTGATTTGATTTGATTTGATTTGATTTTAATTCTTCTGCATTCATGTAAACATACAGTTTTTTGATAACAATAATAATATAAAGTACAATAAGTATTTTTCTGACAATGAATCATAAATAAGCAAATACATATATATATAAATTGTTATTTTCAAAAACGAATTGATAAACTGTCATAAATACTAAATTTCCTCAAACATTATAAAATTATTTGCGGAAGAAGGAGTGTCAATTAAATTGAATTTAATTGAATTGAAAGAGAGGTTACTTAAATAGTTCTGTCCTCAGAAATTGGCAGAAAATTCACTTTAGATACTCATTAAAGACCCTATCTGAAGTGAAAATGAAATAGATGAGTTATATATCAACGGAAAGCTTATAAGCCATCAGCAGCAGTTGAGTACAAGTTAACCATTTAAACCTTTAGAAAATGTTCATAGATAAGGTTATAAATGTCAACACTTACAAGTAAGCTATTAATTTAGATTAGATCAATAGCATACCATTTGAGTAGTAATACTATTAAATAATTCTGCAATACAAAGTTAAAGACACACCAGTAAGATTTTTGTCTTCTTCATTTCAAATAGAATACCACTTGAAAAGTGTTAAGTACATCCTGGGCCAAAGCATTGAAAGGTTGTTTTTCTGGCAACAATTGTTCTAGGGTTTATTTTATTGAATGTATAGGTATAGGGTTATGGTTGCAAATGCATTGACAGTTGTGTAAAGTGTTAGGGTTATGGTTAGGTAAACAAGAGAAAGTAATGCTTTTTGAATCTGGAAACAAGCTCTTTTTTTCCCTTCTGATTTACAGGATGAGTATGGAACAGCGGCATACAAAACGGTGGAGTTGGACACATACTTGGACGACAAACCAGTACAACATAGAGAAGTCCAGGGTAATGAATCTGACCTCTTCAAGAGTTACTTCAAGAGTGTTGTGTAAGTTGAATGTTCTTAGAACCTGAAATAGATTCTGACCAGGGACCCCCCCCCCCCCCCAAAAAAAAAAAAAAAAAAAATTGGATGGTGTGGTTATAAGATGTAGCTGTATAAATGTGCATTTCGGTCAAGAAGGTCAAACTTTTACTTTTTAGTATATCTTCTGTGTAGTTTTGATATTTTGAATCCTAATACATCAGAAAGTTGCATTTTGAGCAGTTTTTGTATACCAAATTTTTCTGATCTTGAGTTTGTTCCAGTAATTATATTTTGTTGTGACCCTGACTAGGGGTCTGTTTTTTATCTGCTATAAATATAAGACACAGTAAGCTGTTGAATGGATATAATTTGTCAAATAAGGAACGGCATTCTCATTCAGATAGATAGCAGCGCTAAAAACTTGAATTGCAAAACTGTTTGTGAGGAGTTACATGTATTGGTGAAGTGTTATTTAGCTGATCAAAGTAACGGAATATCACAAAACATCCATTGGTAGCCTAGCTAGCTAGATTCAGCCAGAGTAATCATTGTTTTTGTTCCTTTGTAGGTATATGTCTGGTGGTGCTGACACAGGGTTCAGGCATGTGAAGCCAGAGGAGTACATCCCAAGACTCTTCCACTGCCACGCGGAGGGCAAGGGAAGGAAGGCACGTCTCGAAATCAAAGAGGTAACAGTTTGTTATTTTTGACAAAAGTAACAATAATAATAATAATAACAACAACGATGACGATGATGATGATGATAATAATAATAATAAAAATGATAATAAAAATGAATAACGATAAAAATAAAATGGATAATGATGATAATTACAATAATAATATTAAAGCCTGTCTGCACTAGTTTGGCCATGCAGGGGGGTTTAGACCTCCCTGCAAGGTCACTGACAGGTGGTTATCTCATCAAATCAGCTCTCAATTAACGTAAGAAAAAGGGGATCATGGTGGACCAACATGCACCGATTAGGCATTGTTTGTCATATAGAGGGCACAAGCAGCTATCAGTAGTGCATTAGGGCTTAAAAGAGAATGTGGAATGGAATAGCCGACTAGAGCTGAACCCAGTAATCATCGGACACATAGGCATGGAATCAAAGTATCTGCCTGAATATACAAGTCTATGAATGGCAGAAGGTAGTCGTTGACTAGAAAAATATGACGTCAAATAATATCGAATTAAATGAGCCGGGGTCTTTCTCATGTTTTTTTTGTAGCTGAAGGAAATGAGCAGGAGCCCATTGCATTTGAATTTTTCTATTTTTCAGAATATTTGAAAAGTCTTGATTCAGCTTTTAAGGGATCCGGTAATTTTGTCTCAGATTCTGAAACAAAATTCTGGATTTAGCTAATGATGCAATGATAATTATAAACCTTTAGGTCAGTCAGGAACCCCATGACTTTTGCAAGCCGATAGCCTGTCCGATTATCAAGATATTTATGATTGGAATTACAAATTTTGAAAACCGTTTGCCCGACGGTTTTCACAACACTACAGTCTATTGGAGAAAAGGAGTATGGTAAAACCGGTCACTCAAAGGTTTTTACTTTTTTGAGGCACTTCTTGATCATTTTGAAGCGCAATTTTTTTAGGGCTTCAATATTACACCATATCACAGACACTGATAACACGTAGGGCCGTGTATCTCAGATTTAACATTGTTAAACGATCCCTTTAAGAACCAATGATTTTTATTGAATAGAATGTCAAATCAAATTGAAATCATATTAAAGAAATCAAATAAAAACAAATGAAATCAAATTTAATGAGCTATTTTATTAGGTCAAGAAAATGAGCAGGATTCTGTTGCCTAATTTTTTTTTAACAAGCCGTTTTTTATCACACTTTTTTTAGATGAAAAAAATGAGCCGGAGTAGCTTGAAGTCTGATGACGTCTATATCTTGGATGCTGGAACAAAGATGTTCATGTGGTCTGGTAGCGGCAGTAGACATGACGAAAAGTTCAAGGTAAGTCAAATATAAATCAGCAATCAACTACTGTAAAGTGAGAAACTTATAAGCCATTGTCAATTGTTAAAACAATGGCTGATTCAGAAATTTTGTGAGGATTTGGGAAAACTTACACCTTTAGAAAGAGAATGTTATAACTATATAGACTATACTTACAGGTATCACTGTCTACCAGTAGTTGGTATGTTACCAGACTGGATTATATGGTTCTAATTTCCTTTGGCAAGACATAAATCTACATTTGCCATTCTCCATACATAGGTGAAGTAAATGGGTACTTGGTAGAACGAAACTCCTTGAAGGCTGTAGCCCTCTATTATGTCAGCTCAGCTATTCAATTCAATTAAGAAATGGCTTTTTACCATTAAATTAGGCATAAAATGTTCTTTTATGAACATAAAATTTACCAAGAAATATCAATTGTTTTGCAATTCATAAAGCATTTAACCCCTACACTCATTTTTCTCTTTTCTTGATGCACCCTGTAGTCTGCTCAAGAGTTCCAGGCTATGACGGCCAAGAGGCCACGTGCCTACAAAGAGAGCCTGGATGAGAGTGAAGTCTCACCTAACCATGAATTCTGGGAATACTTCACCGACGATGATGTCGATGGTGAAGCTGATGACGACGATGATGAGCAAGAGGATGATAGCGAGACATTTGAAAGGGTTCTCTACAGGTGAATTGATATTAATAATAATAATAGTTCAATTCTTGTGTAGCGCATAATACCTTTTGAAATAACATCTCTATGCGCTTCCAAAGAGCTATGAAATTTATTACCCTAGCTTTAGCTCAGGCAGCCTTATCAGTGCACAGTGCATTTCAAGGAATAATCCTACCAGGTACCCATTTACCTCACCTGGGTTGAGTGTGGCAAATGTAGATCAGTGTCTTGCCAAAGGACATTAGTGCCGCGGCGGGATCGACTCGAACCCTGGACCTTGTGACGTATCCACTCGTCCACAACATCTCTATTAATAAACTTGTCTGTTCAGAGCCAGGAGGCCATTGTGTCTTTAGAGATGTTCAAGCTTTGGTATATAGAGGGCAGCGCACGGACACCGCCATAATCTCCCGAAGGACACCGCCATAATCTCCCGAAGGACACTCAGTGTGTACATTGGATCGGTTTTGGGGTACAGCGCGTAATAGCATAACAATCGTTTCTTTGCCAGGGGGGAGGGCCCTTTTTTACATTTTTTTTTTGCCAGGGAGGGGTGGGGGGCGGGCCTATCGAGTCCCCCCCGTGAATCTACACCAGAGAGGCAATATTTTCAGGGGAAAAGAAAAATCACCTATGTACATTTTAAAAATGTGAACTGTACTTCCCTTATCTTATAGAAACAGTCATTTACTTGTGTCAAAATATCGATGATGCATCTAAATCGTGTTACGTTATATATCGTGTCTCGAACCAGGTAAAGATTTTTTTTAATTTAAGGCACTAAGCCAGAACTGTCTTTGGGTTGCAAGCTTGAGGGAACGTAATAATAAGATATAATTGTGTGTTATTTTGCAGGCTTTCCAATTCATCTGGCGCTTTGGATTTCACAGAAGTCTCAAAGGCAAGCGGTATCTGCAAATCAGATCTGGACTCGAGTGTAAGTTGATTCATCGATGAGAGGGGACTAGAAAAGGCAGTTGATCCATGTCCTTCAGGAACCCATACCTGCCAACTCTTAGGAATAATCCAGAATATTATGTTTTGCTGGAAATTGTAGGACTTGAAAATCCATTATATTCAGTTTTTTTTTTTTTTTTTTTTTTGTGTTGTTGTTGCTCTTAAGCCAAATTAAGCTTGTTTTAACATGTGCCGCGATGTGAGAGTTCACGTATTGTTTGCGTTGAATGGCTACATGATCGAGCAGCAAATTTGTATTCGCTTTTTGGTACAGATTTACGGCGTATTGCCAGTTACGCTGCCGCTGCAAGGGCTATTTCTTATTTTCGAAGGCATATATATAATGCAAAAAATTCCTAATTCTTATTTTTAAATGATGGCAGGTATGGGAACCCGATGATCCCGGCCTGTATTAAGTCTATGGGAATGAGAGGATTCAGTAGACGATGGGTTAATGGGGAAGGGATAGGGACAAGGGGTGGTTGTGCTAATTAGGAGCCATGTGAAATCTCGCTTGTGTCATTTGGTCTTTTACATAATGTACATCATCAGATATGATTATAAACCTATACAGATTTTTAAAGTTTTGGACAGGGCTTTAACCGAGTCAGTTTGTCGGTGAAGACAGAGAGCTTACCATACCACTAGACCAACTCGCATGATACTTATTCTAGTGTATACAGTGTAGAAGTTGTAACATATGACTGTTCCCAGATTTACAAATTGCCCTGTTATTGGCCTGTATATCAGAAAGTAATTTATTGAGTAAACATCTCCCTCCTCTAATGAACATTAAAACAAGAAAAATGTATTTAAACATATTTGTGGCTTATACCCAGTAAATAAGATCGATTGATCGATCTGTATTGAAAAACAAGTCAGAAAAACAAGTCAGATTTACTGGGTGTAAGCCACAAATATGTTTAAATAATTGAAATTTCTCCCAGGAAGCATTACATTTATAAAAGAAAAATGTAGATTGCAAATACCCTCTTTTTCAGCATTTTGCAGGGTCTTATAGCTGGGTCATATAGCTGACTTGATGATCTACATCCCAAAAGCATTCAATGATTTTTTTTTTTTTTTTTTTAATTGTGTATTAGAAGAATAATGAAATTTACCATTTGGAATAAGAAGCTGATCAGATTAATCTCAGCAATCAAAGATTTAAGATTTGTTTTATTCAATGACCCAATGCAGTTAAATATCAAACTTTGTTGACAATTTATTAATAGTGGCTTATCAAGGTTATTCATGAAGACTGGAAAAACACAAATTTCCAGCAATACTTGAAAAAGGTTCATCACTTTTTTACACAGCAGTGTAAATATTACCCCAGTACAACAAGAAAAGGGTTGACCTATGATATATAGATGAAAAGGTCAGCTATGAACCTTCACATTTGAATGCCTTAGAACTTGCAGGCTTTATCTTGTATCATTTTAAAAGCTACTAATTGTATTTATTTTTATTTTCCTGTTCCTTATTTTTTTCTCTTGCTTCTTTACCTCTTTCTCCTCATGCTTCTCCCGTTACTTTTCTCCTCTTCTATCTTTACATTTGCTTTCCCTCTGCCTTTCTTTCTCACACATTTAATTTCCTTTCCTCAAAATCATTCTGTTTCTGTGTTTGTCGTCAACTTTCTTTCACTCAATTCCTCTCTTTCTCAACTGTTTCTCCCTTTCATTTCAACCATGTAGGATGTGTTTATCTTAGATACCGGCAAAGCCTGCTATGTATGGGCTGGCAAAGATGCAGACCCAGAGGAGAAGAACAATGGCATCCCCTATGCCACGGTAAGCCATCATTCCTTTTTTATACAAGAATTCTAATTAAATGTTGAAAATTAGCTTTCTCTTAACCCTATATAGCCTGGGGGGGGGGGGCTTTAGAAGCCCCTCCACCTCTACATTTTTTGCTATATTGTTTTCAAGCAAAATAATCTTGTGCTGAAATTGTATGACTTTTTCTTTCGAGTCTTGCGCATCTTTTGAAACAATTTTTTTCGAAAATCAGACCTACCTTTACAACTTCTGATTAACTCATACATTTATGCCTGGATGTCTTGAGGTTGTCGCACATAAATCATACTCTTTTGTCTCTTATTAATGGGCTGACACTTCTATATCGACTAACAATAATAACATGTATAATACAATTATTTTTGCCTGATAAACAACTTTGGGATAAGTACCAAAGTTCAGAAGTAAAAAAAGAATTGTAAACAACACTTTCTATTTCACGAAGAAGATATTTCAAAAGTTTAAATTTCAAATATCATGGAATTGACTAAGAGGAGATACGCAGTTCTGCCTGATCATGGTTGTGTTTAGATGTTCAATTCTCTGTTATGGCTGCCATAGACAGTATTTTTTTATTGACCGGTGTGTTGGCTCAGTCAGTAGAGCGTCTGCCTCACAACCGGGAGGTCATGAGTTCGAACCCCGGCCGCGTCATACCAAAAGACGTTAAAAGACGGGAGTTGCTGCTACCTTGTTTGGCGCTCAACATTAAAGGGATAGAGCAACGTCGATATGGCGCTGCTCAGTGGCTGCCGGCTTACGATCAATTGGGCAAAAAGAATTTCCATTTTCGTTTTAATAAAATTTGGAGTGGACTTTAAAAGATTATTATTGTTATTATTATTATTAATTATTCTATAAACTTTCTTATTGTTAACTTACAGGAATACCTGAAGAAGACCAACCACATGAGGGCACAAATTACCAGTCTGAAGGAGGGACAAAAATGCAAACAATTTTCAGAAATCATTGGTTATTAAGTCATCCGCATCTTGACCTCCAAGACATCATGGAAAGATCAAAAACATGTTGACCCTTGACCCAAAGGGTGAACCCAAGCACATGGTAAACCTGGGGGGCGTTTCACAAAACTTGTCATCAGTGACAAATGACAGTTTTTGTTATAAGCTACTGAAATCCTTGCTTCTGATTGGTGATCAACAGATTTGTCACTGATTTGTGTCATTTGTCATCGAAAAAAGGCTTTGTGAAACGGGTCCCAGGAATGAATGAAGACTGAATACAAAGTACATCACATGCCTTAATGTCATTACTAAGATTTAAGTCATATTTCCTAACGAGCGAAGGCTGTCACATAAAAAAGGCAGAGAAAATGTGACAGCAAAAATAAGATGTTATTGTCTGAGATAAGTTATTCTTTAAAATTATCATCTTTATAATCTGTCCCTCTTTGAATACCATGCTACAGAAATGTGTGATGTATAAAATTCAATTCATATTTAATGGGTAAAGAAAAATAGTCCTGATATTCAGTAATTAAGAAAACATATCATACAAACAAAATTCCAAATCAGTATTTTCCTTTTAAGGTGGTGGCAACCGTTAAGTCATTTATTTGTAGGGCATGTTCTAATCCAAAATTTGTATGATGTATCATTATACAAATACTAATTAAGTATGACTGGAAACAAATGTTCACCTATACATGTACCTGTGATACTATTTGAAAACTTTGATGATGCTAACTTTTGACATCATGTACAAATTTTGCTATGATATCCATAAGACCAAACTCTTTGTTTTATGCTTATATTTTCTTGATATTTCTAAGGAATGTATGGACTTGGTTTCTATATTGATTTATAGTTTTAATTTTCATTATTTGTCTTTTCTCCAGTGATCTTTGAAACTATGTAGATAGTTGTTCCTATTATTTTCCTCTATAGAATTTTAAGTTTTGATGAGTGTTGATCTTTCTAATTTTGTATGTAAATAGTTATATATCTGCATGAATTTTCATCAACCACATTGCCCAGTTCTATTTCACTCATTAAATTGTTGGAAATTAATGGAACTAAATCTTGTATTGTATTTGACTCTTAAATAGTGGGGAAAAGTCAGTATGTATCCAAATTGTTTTAACAGCAGGAATTGCCACACTCATTTATGTGCGTGATTATGGAAAAGCTTTTAAAGACTTAAAATACTGCCAAATTAGCAAGTACAGTACATGGTCTTTCAATTCAAAATGAAATTTGAATCCCAGATGACTAAATAGTACATTTATGCCTGGATGTCTTGAGGTTGTCACACACAAATCATCCTATTTTGTCTCTTATTAATGGGCTGACACTTCTATATCGACTAACAATAATAACTTGTTATAGACCAAGATTATAATGTACTGTTCTCTGGAACAAAATATTTTTTAAATTGTTTAATGAGTTAGATGTATAAATATAACATCAAGTTTTATATAAATATGCTAGAGCTGTGTATAGCGTATGTGAGGTCTCTTAAAAAGGAAAAGGGTAATTTAGTTTGGTGTCGTGCTCTGTTCATCATTCCATAGTGAAATTACCAACACAGCTATATAGAATTCCACTAAATGCAATTTGAAGATGTACCATTCCTACACATGAAATGTTCCAAATCTGCTTTTGGGTATGAATATGCATTAAAGCATGAATATGAATATATATATGTAAAGTATCTGCAGACAACTTATGGTAATTTGCGGAGGATATCATTGGTTTTGTACTTGCTTAAATACTTCTATGCTTTCTGACAAAATATATTTGTCTTTCAGTCATTAAAAAAGTTTGTCCGTCTGAAAGGAGAACTATATCTGAAACATTAATGTGCATATCCAGTCATTGTGGCAATTGTGGAGATATTTATAAGAAGAGATCATTTGTAATAATTAATATATGAAGTTTGTGAGATTAAAGACATATTATGCTGTGTGAATAATTAATAGTCCAGTATTCAAGTATTGTTACATAAGTTCAGATTTGGGATGGGTACGTTTAAGTCCACTGATTATGGGGTGCCATTTGTCAACCTTTCCAGTCTGTACAAATTGCTATTATTATTATGTTTCACAGTGAATAAACAAAAATGAAATTATCTTTTCATTTTCCTTCACAGTATCATTCACTTTGCATATTAAATTTGTTACCAAAAACCAGTAAATGTTATTATGTGAAAAGGATGAAACTTTAAGCACCAAAAATAAGTCGAGCCAGGTTTAATTGCCTTTATGAATGTAGGCCGTCATTTTGTATTTCTTAGTCTTTTTTTTATAAAGGAATGACAAATGTGTGCTGATAAAACAATGGCCACCCAGGGGAGACAAGAAAACTGGCCTGTAAACAGCTGACCTTTCTAGACAGATTTTACAAAAAATATGTTTGTTTTGAGAGGGAGATGATAGAGGTGACCACTGCAAACAGGTGGCCTTTATAGGGAGGTGGCCTCTAGACATGTTTTATATTCAACACTTATATGGGATTCTTGTGTATAGTTCTAACCAACATGGTCGCCAGTAGAGCACTGCATATGTAAGATATAACATTGTACGATTCATCCTGCGTCCCTAGTAAAAAAGCTGGTCAGTTTTGGTAGACTTTCCAGAGCTGCATGCCTGACATAGTAACGCATATCTTCTGTGCTCGAGTATGGAGATCATGACGTTGCCAAGGTGTTTGGTAATTAATGTTGAGATATTAAAGTGGCAAAGATCCACATTCACCATACCTGTATACTGTTAAAGAATGATATTTTACAAGAAATGAAAGCTGCAAAGAGTAACTCCTAATGTCACCCTTGAGAAATGAACTTTCAAATCTTCTGGGAGTCTGCTTAACCTAGAAATTCAATACCACTTATTTCTTTTTACACACTCTCCCCGTTTTTGCTAGCTTTTGTCAGGTATATTCACATAAGTTTGCTCTAAGTTATTTTTTATTAATAATGATAAGAATTCTTTGTTTTATAAGTACAGAATGAAGACAGTATAATCCCACATGTTAATATCGAAACTTTAATTGTTATCATCTGCAACTATAACATTTCATATTCATTTACACTTGTATGGTATCAATATTGTCCTGCAATTTCATCAAAAGCAGCATGGGGAAGTAATCTTCAAGTATGTGGGACTATAATATGCATTGCGGCTAATGCCATTCATACTGTTAATCATATTAACTTTACATTGGCAATAAAAAATGAATAATAAAACAAAGTGACTTACAATTGAATCTTGTGTTGGCTTTGATTGTATTATACAAGTATTAAGAACTCCAGGTTGTGGAACAAACGCAGACATGCCAACTGTTCAGATTAAAGAGGAACATTCCTCTTTTTGGGAGAAGATAATTATCATTTTAATGCAGGTGTTCCTCTTCCTGTACAAATTGTCTGTAGTATTGAATAGGAGAGTTGGGATTGTTCCTCTTTTTTTTTTAAATAGCATAATTTGTACAGATTTCTGATTTTCAAATGTTGGCATGTATGCAAACGTCATGTACAAAGTTGCATTTTAATCTTTGATCTAATATGATTCAAAAAGTGACATATTGAAAATACACAGCCTATCATCATGACAGGATTGTTTCGAGTGGTTTTTCTTTTGTTGTATAACCCTTTTTTGTTGTCCAGTTTCGATCATAGCAATACAAAAGCGGTTGTAGACCAAACAAATCTCGATTACCATTGATATGAGTTCATTTGTATGAAATTAGAAAAATAAGAGGAACAGAATGGAAAAAGTTTGAAAAATATATCGGACCAATAATGAGACTTATACACTTTTGAAATATGAGATCACATCTGTACAAATCTCAAATTTGTCAGTGTGTTCAGTGGATTGTGACGTACGAACAACTCTCGGGTTCGTCTTGTACAAAAGTATATTTAATTTCTGTTTTTTACCTTTTGTTCCTAAGGTTGGCATGTCTAGAAAATTAATGAAAGATCCCCACCGGTCAAACAAAAATCATTCTTCTAGAACCGCCGCTCTTTGATCAAAGTCATTATCCCGACAAAAATATTTCAAGTTTCTAATATCGGTAATGTAATGGAGGGACCTGAATGTAAAAAATATCTTGTTAGAATATCTTACGTGGAATATGTGTAGGGAACGTATCGACAAAATCTTTTAAAAATCACGAATTATACAACTTTTAGGACCAGGGAAAAGGCATATATATATGTACATAGTTGTTTTTAAGGGAGAGGGGCAAATTAAAGAAAAAAGAGGAGGGAAAAATATTCTGAGAAGCAAATTGAAAGTTACCAGTGCTTTTTCTAAAAGAAATTTGAAAGGGGGCTCATTTGTTTGGCAAACATGTGGAGTGCCTTATAGATTCTAAATGGGATGAGTACTGATACACCAAAGATTAGTAAACTGTTTCCGCCAAAAATTAAAATTGATCATACTGAATTTCGAACATTTTTGCGTATATCCTTTGTATTATGCTGAATCAACGTGAAAGCCATGACATAGTCTTTCTATTATTAGAACAGCCTCCTCTCCTAATTCAAATAAATCAGTTAATCAGGATAGCTATATTTGGTACATTTATTTTTATTTTCATTGATGAATTCTAAACAGAACTCTCTTTTCCTTCTGGCTCTGCAACCGCACTGTCCCTTATCTCGTTGGAGACGTCAATGATCTTGTAAGCCGACAGATTCACGAACGGAACCCCATCTTCGGATAGTTTTTTCCGGATGTCGCCGAGAGAACCGAGGACCTCAGTGTTCCCTGCAGATTCATCACTTGACACCGGAAGCAGTTCACATCGGAGGATGTATCTGGGAATATAGAAATTAATGTAAATATCACTTTGCAATCTTTTTTTACGGAAAATGTGATGAATCAGAAAGTCCAAAAGAAGTACTAGATTTATACTCAAAGGATGTTTGCATCATTTTACCATATTCATAATCAGGTTGGTCAAGATTTTACCAACAAGTGGACTACCGTAGAAGGGTCATATCTTTGCCCAAATTTTGGTCATAATACGAAACAATTATACACGTGTGAAGTAGGGTAGGCCTATACCACTGGGCAAAATATTGCCCAATAGATAGTTGTGTTGTCTATTGGTACAACGCTGGGCACAGTGTTGGAAAAATATTGCCCAACCTTTTCACAGTGTAGACATCAAGCCATTTCATAGATTTGGAATGTATATTATATCTACCTGAATTGGGTGGGGCCACCTAGTTTCCGGTAGAGTCCCGCTTGGTGAAAGACCACGCCCTTAGGCAAGCTCTCTGATAAGATTACTGCTCCCGACAATGTCTTCCAGTTTTCCTCGAAATCCTCAGGCACATCCTGTGATAGAGACGAATTTGAATTTAAAACCTGTACCATGCGATACAAACTAATATAAACACTTTTATCATTCATATTTATCATGATAAATATAATGAAGACACATTCATAAAGTGAATTTGTACCATTACAACCCCGAACTAAAGACGCATTTTCAGAGACAAACTGAACAGTTTTCCCCCTTGTTTTTTTTTCTAAAGATTTTGAATATTTACATTTGAGCACGACGGGAGAGTCATGTTTCCCGAAATGCAAGCTGCTAGATTGATTGATTGATTGATTGATTGATCGATTGATTGAATAATTGATTGATTAATTGATTGATTGATTGATTGATTGATTGATTGATCGATCGATTGATTGAATAATTGATTGATTAATTGATTGATTGATTGATTGATTGATTGATTGATTGATTGATTAATTGATTGATTGATTGATTTATTGATTGATTGATTGATTGATTAATTGATTGATTGATTGATTGATTGATTGATTGATTGATTGATTAATAGATTGACTTTGTTCGCCAAGCCTCCATCATACAACCACATACAAGAATAACAGATCAAAAGTCGGCTTGAACAGGATAACCCACAAAAGCTTGAGAGCTTATTTCCAATGGGGTCCCCGACATACACGTACAAAATTAAATTGATAAGTTAAAATCGTAATTTTTTACATATAAGAAAAAACTTATTAAAGATAATAATGATAATAATAATAACAACACTATACAAATAATGATATAAATGATATTAAGTACAAGAAGAATAACAAGATAACCAAAAAGAAGAAGAAGAAGAAGAAGAAGAAGAAGAAGAAGAAGAAGAAGAAGAAGAAGAAGAAGAAGAAAAAGAAGAAGAAGAAGAAAAAAGAAGAAGAAGAAAAAGGAAGAAGAAGAAATTAGAACAGAAACAGAAGAAAGAGAAGAAGAACAAGAGGAGAGAGAGGAGTTGGAGGAAAAAGAGGGAAATAGTTATGAAATATGTTGAATTTCTAAAGCGTACAAAAACACAAGTTTAAACAAAATTAAAAAGTATGAACCTGACAGAGGAAAGAAAAGTGTCTTTCGTTTCTCTCCTCTGACTCTCAAGTGATAGGTATTCTTTTAATTTCCTCTTAAAATCAGCAAAGTTTTCTATGTCCTTTATATTATAAGGAAGGGAATTCCAACGGGTTATGGCAATGTAAACGAATTTTCAATACTACCTACTCTTTCTGGAAAGTTAAAGCTGAATGAACTATTTCTTGTAATATAATCATGTAAGTCAGTAACAAGATCGAATTCGGATCGAATATAATGATTCGACCTGTAGTATAATATTTATGCACGTGATACAATACGAGTTGTATTGATCTTTGTACAGACTTCAAGAATACCAGCTTTAGAAAGTTCGATGTATCCAACATGAGTTCTTGGAACAGAACAGTTGATGAATCTTGCCGCTTTGTTCTGTATGATTTTCAACTTCTTTTGATCTGACTTGTTTATGGTACTTATATACCATTAGGGTTGGCATAGTCAAACAAACATTGAATGGGAGCAAAAGAGAGTATACGTCTTGCTTTTAAAACCATACAACTTTGATATCTGTACACAATTTCAGACGAGAGTTTTTTTTTAACCACTGATTCTACCAAAGATGAAAATGACTCCTTCCTTCCTTTACTCATTAATTTTCTCTGTCACATGTTTCCATAACTCTTGACACTCGACACTGGGCTTAAACGTTTTGTTAAAAATCGGGTTAAGCAAAGGAACTTAAGTCTGAGGTATAACGTTTTCTTAACATGATTTTAGACTCGGAGAAATGTTTGACTGATTTAGTAGAATACGGACCTTTGCATTTATTCTTTACTAGAAATTGGAACACTATTCACCTTAAACATGGAAAGAAGGAAGATGCTGTTGTCAGCTACCCGAGTCGCTGGGCACCACTTCTCACCAGACCAGCTGCCTATCTCTTCAAAACCTCCTAGAACAGACAAAAGCCAACAATTGAACGGTGGTGGTTATTTTACCTGACAGCTAAGAAAGCATAAATGCTTGTAAGTAAGCAACCAGACGGCCGACGGCTTTAGGTCCTATCCGAGGGACCTGGTAATGAGGATTAATGCCTTACCAAAAGGCACTAGCGCATCGCCTTGGTTTCGAACCTGGGTCACCGGATTACGAGACCACTGCTCTACCGACTGAGCTATCGCGCCTCCCAACATGTATGTGTAAAACACTTTTTACTGCGGAATAGTAGAGGGACAAAATCGTGAATAATGATTCGATGAACTCCTGTAGAAATTATCGTTTGATATGAGGGTGTTCGATTCCGTGAAAAAAAAAATTACGAAAGAATGAATGAATTAATGGATGGATGGATGAATGGCTAGTTGGACGAATGAATGAATGAATGGATAGATGGATGAATGAATGATGGCTAGTAGGACGAATGAATGAATGAATGGATAGATGGATGGATGAATGGCTAGTTGGACGAATGAATGAGTGAATGATTGGGTAATTTCTGGGGATGGAGAAAATTAAGAGAAGAAATGTAAGAACGAAGGACAAGGGGAGAGTGACTAGCAGGACGGAGGGAAAGGGGGGGGGGACGACGAAATGTTATGAAATTATCATCGTTTGATACCATGGTTACCATGGTTACCATGGTGGATGGTAATTTGTACCAACAAAAACATGGTTACTTGGGGGCGTTGATAACATATTGGGGGTGGTAGGAAAGGGAGGGGATGACAATTAAAGAGGATGGGGCGGCGGCGGAGAAGAGAGAGAGAGGGGGAGGAATGGGGATTGAGGAGGAAAAAGGAGTGAGGACGATAAAGGGGAGGAGTAGAGAAAGAGGAAAGGGAGTGTAATTAAAGGGGAAAAGAACTACGGAAGATAAAGGTTGGGGGTAGTAAAGGAGGAAACTATTAAAATCAAGCGACTGATTGCATGGGAGGAAGAGAAAAGAGATAGGAGGCGATCGACAACGAGCAGGAAAATGAAGGATTTAAAACTGCAGGAAGAGCAAGGAAGAAATGCACACTCACCCGGGTGTCTGATCTGATGTCCCCATTTGCCATGTCCCTCCTCGATGGCTGCAAGCCATTCAGGTGAAGGTTCCCGTTTGAAAGCCTGAAAACTACCGTCGCGGAAACTAGCATAGTGTGCAAACTTGAAAAGACCTAATTCGTCACAATGAAAATGAATAAATCATTTCAAACATATGGTATAAAATGAACCATAGCAAAGATCCACTGATCTTTGGAACACGGAGAAGCCCTACTTTCTACATTTTTAGAACAATCATTGCTAATGTTTTTAAGGTCTTTATGAATACATTTTGCTTGCCCTCTTGAAAATGCCTTGGATCCCCAGCAAAGGTTCTGCCCCTGCATCCCGTTAGAGGCCAGGGTCCCCTCCCTTGGCCAAAAGAAGGTTTAAAAAAGATGGAAACGTTAATTTTACCTTTAAAAAAAAGAAGACGGGCCCCTCCCCCTTGCAACAATCGAAGAAAAAAGTATTTTCTTTTTCTTATTTGCTCAAAGGGGGAGGGGGGGGGGTTTGAGTAAAAAAAAATAGTGCTCATTCCCCTACCCCCCCCCCCCCCCCCGCTTATTCGGCCGGTCGGCTGAGTCGCCGCTAAAAATGTTCTCATGAATTGGGCCCCCTCCCTCGCCGCCGGCTGGATCCGCCCCTGTCTAAATTTCACACATTTTAGGTTCTAGAATTACCTTCATAGCAATTTTGTATCCTAAAAGGGCACAAGAAATGTCATGAATAAGAATAAGAGCAATAACCATGCAGTTTGAAGGCATTTTCGGTTTTAAACAAGAACTCAACTATCCACTTGTTACACTTATCAGGTCACCTTTCCAACGGATAGGCAAATCAATTTCCTTTACAAATCGGAAATAAGGATAGAAATAAAAACATCGTTCAGCTATTGGGGATAACAAAAACACAACACTTTTGATTATAGATTAATGGATATGTTTACCTTCAGGATCAAGATTCTTGTGAAGCTGACCGACGACAAAACTGGGATCCTTCTCGACGAAATCGAAAGTGTGCTTTACTCCTTCGAGGAAGGTCTTGAACCCAGGAGCTGGGGGAGTGGTCTCGTACAGGTTGAAGACAGCACGGAATGGCGAGAATTCTTCCATGTTTGTGATCGTCCTCTCGGTAGATGTCTGAATGACTGAATGTAATGATATAATGATCCCTGTAACCCTAAATCAATATGTTTGTATAATATAATAATATATAATAATAATAACGTTTTATTTACCCAGGGTAGCCACTTCAGTTATGAAACTGCTCTTTCAGTGGGCCCTGCAATCTAATATAATATCCAATCTAATATGCTGAGCGCCTAGCTAGAACTTAGGCAGAAGGTCCCATTGTTATAAACTTTTGGTATGACTCGACCGGGATTCGAAACTACGACCTCCCGTTCATGAGGCGGGCGCTTTAACCACTGAACCACCATGCCCGGTCTATTATCTTTTATCGTGATCAAATTCATCGCTGACACCACCATCAACACTTATAGAACTTGCAGAAGGTCATAACCATTTCTGTCGCCATCACAATCTCCACCACCATTCTGGAACCCAGGGAAGAACAGTTTTGTTTCACTAACAAAGCTGATTACCCATCCATTCACTATAACATTGATTTTACTATGTACATGCTTTTTCTTTGTATTGTTTTTTAATATTGTGATATGGAAAATAAATACCAATTCCAATACCAATACCACCATCACCATTGATAACGCCACCAACCAGCCAAATAGAATAGTTACCAAAAACTTCTGATTCAAATCGGATCTACATGACGTCCAGTGATAATCATCAGATGAATAGTTCAAGTACAAGTTCGTTTATTTACACTCATCATTAAAAATACAGAATATATACAATTAAATACGGAATAATCACACTTAAAATATCATACATCCAACAACAACAAAAAAATAACATAATGGGAGTGAAGGGATGAGCTAAAAAGGAGTATGGTCCTTATGCTAGAGCCCATCCCTCATATATAATATAAATAAAAAATTAAAAAAAGTATATAATCATGCAGTCAAAATTATTTAAAGGGCAACATAAATCAAGCACACGAGCTTCCTCTTCTTCTTCGTCTCTTTATCTGTCTGTCTCTCTGTCTCTCTCAAAACCCCATTTTTAAAATGATAAATGTAAAGAATGCAACAAACCTGGAATGGAATGAGGCTTATCCTTTGAGCTCGGCTATCGGTGACAGCAAATGGTGGTCTGCATATCTCAATAAGCCTTTTATGTTATAATCAGTTTCAGTATCAGAGTAGTGGTCAATGATTTATTTCTATTTTGGGGCTCATTTCTGGTTGATGTGGGAATTTGCAGGCGAAAGGAAATAGAGAGAAGCGAAAGCATAATCACGTGCGGATACCAAAACAAAATGGTTTCACATTTAATATGGATAGTTTCGGGGTCTGAAGATAGAGAGAGGGAGAGAGAGAGATGGGTTGGGGGAGGGGAGGAGGAGCACCCAAAAAGAAAGAAAAAGAGGGAATAGTCTGTCATTTAAGGAAAGGATGATAATTTTGAGGTCTTTATACCAAGGCAGCACCAGTATTGTGTTAAAAAATGTGCTCTAGAATCGCTCTGCTAATGTGGAAACGTGTAGGGAAGAACGGTATAATAAGAGTAATACAAATAATGTTAAACATAAAGGGGATATTGCACCTCCCTTTGATAGAAAAGTAAAATCATAAGTAATGGAGATGATTTGCAACTGTCTAGTAATGCCCACAAGTTTAGTTTTTCATATTTTCGACCCCATAATCATAAGGTGTTAAGGGATTTTCAAAAGCGTTATAAAATATCCGTTATAAAATTCGATAACCCGATCTTACGTAATTTCAATAAACATGAAGATTGGACAAGAGGAATGTGTCTATAGCTCAACAATATCATTAATTCGGCTTATTTGTCCGAAACGAACGAGTTATGGACCACAAATGGGGCATCTTTATTATATTTAAAAAAAATCATTTCATCATTTGCCCCAGGTTTAAGTTAATTATTACAGGCCTTAGCCTGCTTATATCGAAACAAAGTTGGAGTACCCTCGCTACGCCTCCAATACAATGTCTTTCCTTTCGCATGCTAAAAACCACATATTGACTTTCAGGAAATCATGTGAGAGATTACACACGTCCACAGGAAGAGGCAAGTATTGAATCCTGGAAGATGACGAAACATTGTTGTGGTCTTTGTTGGGGATTTTACGAATTGCTATTGAGTACCCATTACGTATTTTTAATAATCATATACAATGCATCTAAAAATGAAATAGTTGAACATCTTTGTCTGTGTAGTTAAACTATGAGATTAGCCATATTTGTTCTTTGAAAATGAAATTATACATCTAGGCAGATTTTTTATTCTGAATTTCGTTTTGTTTTTGTTTCAGAAGAAGGAATGATATTCAGACATTTCATTTTGGTCTAGAATCATTCATGTGTTACCGATTAGATTCTATAGGACAATTACCCCCTGCACAATCACACCCCGGCCAATTACTAGCGGGACAATTAGCCCCCAGGAACAATTACCCCACGGACAATCACCACACACCCCCTCCGCGGACAATTAACCCCTCACCCCCTGTACAATTACCCTCCGGAAATCACCCTCTGGGACAACCACCCTCGTGTGTGTGTGTATGTGGGAGGGGGGTCGTACATGATATCTTGTCCTGTGACAATTGTCTTAGGGGTAATTGTCCGTGGGGAAGGGTGTGGGGGGAGGGGGAGGTCGTCCTGGAGTGGTAATTTTCCTGGGGGTAATTTTCCGGAGGGTCATTGTCCTAGGGGGTGGTTGTCTTTGGGGGTAAATTTCCCAGGGGCAATTGTCCTCGGGGTCCGGGGGGGGGGGCGGGTGATTGTTTAGGGGGTAATTGTCCTCAAACGTACCGACTCATCTGATTGTAATGTAAATTTGCATAAATATTTTGATGGAATTGCGTCTTTCTTGGGGCAGATATTACTATGTATGCCTACTCCGGAGAAATGCTGGAGACCCATCAAAATCTGCCTAATTTACCGATGTCAATGTACAATGAAGAGTTATTATCAAAGGGAAAAAAATATTAATTCTAGAACAACAAACCCTGGACTCTCAACCCGGACTCTCGTCCCGGACATCTTACCCCAAGAAGAACTACCTAATAGGACAGTATCCCCCGGGCAACTTTACCCTAGCAAATTATACCCCTAGGTAGTTTGTATACGCGGTAACCGGGTTAATTCTTAAGGTTGGGGATGTCCGGGGTGGTAGTTCAGGGCCTCGTTGGATAAAGAGTTGATTCAATCGCAAATTATTTGTGATTGATATCAATCGCAACTATGTACATAAGAGATATAGGAGACTTCAAACTTGCGATTGATTGGAGGACTTACGATTGGTTTGGACAATCGTAACTCTTTATAAGACGGGGCCCAGGGGTAACTGAATGGGAATATCGCAGTAACCCATGGAAGATCTTTATTACATGTATGTTCTCAACGATGGCACTATATCTATCCCTAATAGTTGCACATGTCGTGTAAGACTATGTATTATGTAACTGCAGAGACTCCTTTGAAAACATTGGTTGTGAGTTGTCCGGTTTCTTGAAGGTGAATCTGTGAAGGAGACTGTTAAAGGTAATACAAAGTTTTGGAATGGGGTCATGAATTTGGTTCAAATGAACATAGTTGAAGCATATGCGATCCTACAATATTCAGTGGCCGTTTTTGCGGTTGAAATCGAGTCTAAAGTTATGAAATTGTAAATAATAAACTTTTTATGTTGTATAGCTCCCTCTCAAGGTCAAGATATTAATTAAGCTATAAAACTAAAACTTGACTAAAATCGACCGATTAGTTATTCCCATTTGGAAATTTCATATCACAACTATATATTCTGAGATTTCCATGGTCGCAGCTACCATTGTACGGCCGTAGGCGCTATTTGAAATTTATCAAAATTTACCGGGAGCACCGGTAAATTTTGATATTCAATTTTTCTCGAAATCAGAAGTGTTTTTGGGGCTAAATTTTCTAGTGCTTATAATACATCCACAGGGGCATCCAAGTATATCAAAATTGTAAAGAATCACTATCCACCCAATTTTCAAAATTTCCCAAAACTTTGTATTACCTTTAAAACTGAGGAACGTCTCTATCCGGGCTAGATACTTTCCCATACACACACGACAACCTGAGAGAGACAGATAGAAGGTGTGTGCGTGAATGTGCGCGCGCTTGCGTGTGGGTGTGTGGGTGTGTGGGTGTGTGTGTGTGTGTGTGTGTGCATAGAGAGAGAGAGAGATATACAGATGTGGGAGAGAGTGGTAAGAGAGAGAGAGAGAAAGAAAGAGATGAAGACCTGAGAGGGCATGATAAAGAGAAGCGCTTTGAGCATGTTTATTTAAAGGCGCTATATAAATATCGACATGTATGTAAGAAAGAAAGAAGGAAAGAATTAAAGTTTAAAAAAGAGGAGAGAAAGAAATGAGAGGGAGTATGGGTGAGAGGAGTAAAGAGGGGGAAGAAAATTCCAGGGTAGGAAAATGAGAGAAAGAAAGAGAGAAAGGAGAAAAGGGAGAGAGAGAGATTAATAGAGAAGGACAAAGGAAAATATAAAGTTAGAGAGCTGACCATGTCTTTAAAGAGAAGGTTGAGTTCTGGGAAGAGGTGAAAAATAATTTGTGAGCGTTATCATTGTATTATGCAAGTCGACGTCAAAGATGTGACGTCATTTCGGCGATTTGCGCATGCGTCGGGTCGTCTGACGTCGTCAGGCAAAATTTGCGAACCCGTTCATCGGTGATTTGAAGTTCGTCAGAAAACTAGTGCCCGTCGTCAGAATGACGTCATCTTGCTACATCGCAGCGTAAATCAAAAAGTAAAAACAGAAAGAGAAAGTGATAGAATGATTAAAAAAACAAAGAATAACATAAGACAAGGTGATAGAAGAGAGAAACAAAGAATAACATAAGGAAAGACAGAAAGAGAAAATGATTAAAAAAATAGAAGAAAATGGATAGACAGAAGAGAAGATGAATGATAGGAAAACAAAGAATAAGAAAAGGTGATAGAAGTAAGAAACAAAGAATAATATGAGGAAGATAGAAAGAAAATATGATAGAATGATAACAACAAACTATAACATTACGAAAGACAGAAAGAGAATATGATAAAAAATAGACAACGGAAAGATAGAAGTGAAGATGAAAGAAGGAAAAACACAGAATAACATAAGGAAAATAGAGAGAGAGAAAATGATAGAATAATAAACGAAGAATAACATAAGAAGTGAAAGAAGGAGAAATTGAATAAGCGCGTGCGGGGGCCATTACGTCATCGTGTAGAGAACGGGCGTCGACTAAAAACGAAAAGGGTATTAAGCAGGCGCGGATCCAGTATTTCTTAGGGGGGGGGGGCCAAATTTGAAATTATGCGAGCAAAATATTGGTACGTAATGGTGTGACACCGGCAGTGGCGAAATGAGCAAAAACGTGTTGTTTTTTTTTTGGGGGGGGGGGAAGGGGGGGGGGTGAACAAATCAAAATTCGCATCACCCCATTCTTACATGCAGGCCCCGCTGAACGTTTTTCTAAGTAGGTGTTATTTACGATCAAGTAGAGCGTAGCGAAAATTGGCCTGGGGTCTAGGGGCGAAGCCCCGCCGGGGATCAAGCGGTGGAGCCCCCAGAATTTCAGGGGGTATAGGCATTTACTAACGGTCAGGTGAGCATAATCATATAGCTCCGTTTAGTCTCATTTCACAACGCCCCCTATCGCCAGAGTCAGCAGCCATACATGTTAGCCTATGGAATTGTACCAACAAAAACAATCGTTAAAAATTCATTTCATGTTTAAACGAAAAGCACATCCACCCCGACTTACGTTATCACTAGCTCTTTCATTTGAACCCTCATGTCCCATTGACTTTTGAAAGTTCAACCACCGTAATTTGATCAAAATAGGTTGCAAGCTCGTCATTGCCTATAATACACATGTGAAACGAGTCGAACTTTGGACTCAGTTTGCCAAGCGATTTTAAGATTATAGGTCAAGCACACGAAGGATAAGAAGCATGAATTATCATAGATCACTTCTGCTTGGTTCATTATGTCCATTTCATCCAACCCCCCCCCCCCCCCCCACCGTCATTTTTCCATTTAGTAAAAGCAAACATTTTGCCGAGGTAAGCAAAAACATGAATATTCATGAACGGTCAGACAATACAGCCGCTTTTAGTACGTAACGTATAGTGAATGGGAATGGGCGATGATCCGTCCAGGAGGTAGAGGTCAGTGGTTTGTGCTGGCAATGTTCCAGCGAGCGAAAATGAGACAATCGGAGCAATATGTATGTTGATACCTTATTTGTGACACTGGCAGGTCACGAATTGGCGTGGGGTCCAGGGGCGGAGCCCCCGGAAGCTCAGGGGTTTTGGGCAATAAATTACGGTCAGATGAGCATATTTTTATACCTTATTTGTGAGACTGGCAGAACACAAATTCGTCCCTATTTTCACGAAGTGACGGATGAGCGCGCAATTAAAAGAAAGTTAGTTTTGAATATATCGCTTTCAAACTTTCAAACTATAATATCAACCTCTTTGATGTATCAAGGGCAAATAAATGTTATATCCTGAGATAGAACATATCTCAATGTTTAGTTCTATGTTTAAATATTTCTATAATTTCTTATATTTTGGGGGGAAATGAGCTGTAAACATAACCGTCACTTCATGAAAACACGAAATTCAAGGACGCGCTGTAATTTTGTTTTCACGAAGTGACGGCTCGTAGCCGCGCGCGTAAGACATACGGGATTTATCTCTCGTGGATGGAATTCCCGAAATGGACAATGAATACGGCAAAACATTATGTTTAATTGATGTACAGATAAAATAACTCGAACTACGAGATAGAGTACATTTTCCTCTATCTGTAGCTGCTTTTTTATTCCTCTGTTTGAAATTTTAACACAACCGTCATTTCGTGACAACACAAATTACATAGAACGCTTTTATTTTGTTTAGCCCGCGTATAAAACATATAGGATTTTTATTGTGTGAAACAATTTCATGATACTCAACAATGGCAGTAGTGTAGTATAATAAATGTAAAAGTAGGCCTAGTAGTAGAGGTATCTTTCTGCTCCTTATTATCTGATTATCTTTTAAAGGAATGACAATTGGCAATTTGTCATGAATCATTGTCTTTACGCTTACCATAATATGCATCTGGCTCGAATTTTGCTTAGGTATTTGGTACTGGATGATTTAAATGGTAAAAATGAACTTGTGTCCTATTCATTCTAGTCTTATCCATTTGCCATTATGTTTTATGCATTCAAGTTCCAATGTTTCTGACTGTTTTCAAGACAATATCTTTTTTGTCGATCATAGTTTTATGTAGCTTGATATCTCATGGTAATTTTGAGAGTAAAGCAATCGAAGCAACGATTTCTGAATTGTAGCGACAATCGTTCGCCTTTGCTGCTCTTCAATAATACTATGACAATCAGTATTACTTAATTTTTCAAGGACTCATGATAAATTCGTTTAACAGTTGATTACCCTCGGTTGATTCTTTTGTTCGGATTATTTGGCGGGGAGAGATAGAAGTGAACGATCTCACGCTTAACGACGTTGCATTATTATTCTTATGTGTTCATCGTCTCTACGATGCTCTTTGAAGAAAAAAAATCTTTTATTGTTAGGCTTCATGAAAGAAATTTCAATTTTTGTTAAGAAATTTTTGGTTGCACTCTGTAGATTATGATGATGTGTTTGATCTTGCTTTCGATAGGTAGATCAAACACATAATGAAAATCTACTGGGTGCATGCCAATAAGTTCTTAACAACAATAAACAAAAAAAAAGGTACTTATAAATTTAAAATATCAAATAATTCATACCACACATATCATCATCAATTATCATCAATACTGTATTGCATTTTGAAACGTACATTTAGGGTTTTGTGGAAAAGACTCATCAGGTATACATCCACGGAATACGAAGGTTATTTCAAACATTACACAGTACTTGTAAATATGCTCAAATGTCTTTATCTTTTGCATCATCATCCTTATCACCTGCATAGATTGTTTACTTGAAGACAAAAGAGGTATTCAAAACAATACTGTGTGATATAGTATCTTTCTTGCACGCCATGGTTATCATGTTCTAGCTGAAAGGTTTATATGTTGATCGTAACGAAACAAGACAGTTCTTGAAAAAAAAGATGGTGGAGTTTTTCATTGGGAAATATGACTAATATAATCATCAACGTTACTTTTTTGTTCATCACTGTTTTTCATAAATGTTTTGTGAGTAGAGTATTAGAAGCAAGTCAGATTACACAATCTCTTTGTAGGGTATTTCAATAAAATTTAGTACAGTCTCAAACGCTACAAGGTTTACCAATGCTAAAAGGTTATCTTCACCCAGGCGAACACGTAATCTTTGTCTAAACAATTATCAGCTGAACAATGCATGATAAACATGGAAATATCATTTTGACTAAACAATTTCATTTCTCATCATACAGATAAATTCATAACAGCAACATTATATTTTATGATTATAGGATACTTTGAAGTACCAAATACAATTATGATGAGAATAACTAGAGAAGTAAAAATAAAACCATTAAATGTGAACTAGTAACATTGTGTTTTGACAGAAAAACAAATTGTGGAAATGTAAGTTATATTCATGTTCTAATAAAGGCATCAACCCCTGTAAATAGAAACATTTAAAAGAAATAAACAAATTTTTCAATACAAAGATACGATATGAGAATTCATGGAACTGAAATCCAAAACTCTAATATGCATTACTGATTTCTAAAAAAAGAGGTAGGTATACCTGATAAATAGCTGTTCTGAGCTAAACATTTGAATATCAAAGATTTGTGTTTGCAGGAGTTCATTACAATACTGTAACAGAAAACTGACACAGGTACGACCATTCAGTTCATTGTTTCAGAAATCATGGACGATGTTACCAGTTCACTTTAAATCAATCCATTTCATTGCGATTACTGAATTCTACACACAATTAAAATTATGGGTGGAGTTTTCTATATGATATTCAAAATGTTTACAATTAAACAGTATAAAAGAGAGATTGAGGTTTTGAAACATTGAAGCATTGCCACAACGATCAATACGATTGATTCTAGTTTCTTAAGCATGCTCTTTAAAAAAAATTCTTCAAGTTTCTTCACAAGCGATAGTGGTTGAAGCAGCGAAGATTCTTGATCTAGACTGCTTGAAAGCAAAAGGAAATAAGAGAAAGAAAAATCATAATAAAACAATTCCAAGTCAAAATCAATAGAAAATCATTATCAGAATGTCAATTATGAAAGGGAACTTTACAGTGATTAGGTGAAATTATTTTGTGTAGTTTTGGTACCAACTTTTAGAGAGGCTCTTAAATTAGATACTTTAATTGGTATAACCTTAGTATTAGCAATTTTTTCTGACTTAGATGCGGACCTCGATAGGACCACTCATTCCCTTAAACTAAGAGACCTAAACATTAAAAACAATTAATTAGGAATATCTCAAATTTCAACTATTTGGAAACGATCCGCTGGGAAGAAGCTACTTTTTAACTTGTTCACAAGCATAGACAGTGGCTCATCATCAGAATCGCCATCGAAGCCATCCGAACTACTTTGATGTCACCATGCCAAGTCACATCTGCAGCTCTGACTGTATTCAGTGAATTGCTTCTACAATTCCATTCCGCTCCCACTTTGAGGTCACCATGCCAAGTCACATCTGCAGCTCTGTGTTCAGTAAATTATCAAGGACCCATCTAACCAGCATGTCGGTCCCTGTATCCAATCTAATTGTGTAGAATAAAAGAAATAATTACAGTACAAATTATTTTCCTTCTTTTTTTGGCAAGCAGAGGTAAAGAAATACATCTAATATTATCTTTTGTACATCAAATCAATCACTAGGCATAACTGACCCCAAACAGACGTTTTCAATTGCCCCTACCAAACAACTACCACCCCCAATGCACACATGCAGTGAGTGTGCTTGGTACTTGATGATCAAGACTTGACTCTATACACTCTATTTACAACAAATATTCAAATTTTGGTTCATAGAAGTTTTAGCTGAAAATATTATATACCAATGGTCATGTACTTATATAGCCTTCGCCAAAATTAGAAACACGTTCCCTTCCAGCTTTGTACTATGTCTGCTAAGTGCATTACTTATCTGAAATTTTCCTCGTCTGATTTTGATTGGGAAAGTGTTTGGGTGTTTTTGATTGATTAATCCCGTGATTGATTGTCAATAAAGTTGTACCCTATGTGGTTCCGTTAAGAGTGTGTTGGCATTAAACATATCTTCACCGAAACCATCCATATGCCAATTTAACCCCAACACGAACTCAACTGATTCGTTATTATTCGTCAGAGAGTGAGAAGTGTGTGTTGTTCGTGTTGGTAAATGCTATCACACATTCATTCGTTAAGAATATCTACACCTATAACTTATTTTAAATAACTGCTCTTCACAAATTGTGTAGATATTTAGTCATATATACATGTATTTTATATGGTAGGCTTGCGGTTGCACCATGTGTGAGAGGGGGAGGAGCGGAAGTCCTGAAAAGGACTCTCGGTAATGTTTCTTTCTTGAGTATGTGTAATCCTGTATTTTGTTTATTTTTTAGGAGTATAACATATGAATGAAATTTCAAATCTAAAAATTAAACTTGCCCATATAGTATCACAGGGAAAGTCCACCCTTTTATCAAGTTAGTTTTAATAAAAGCAGAAAAAATGAAAAAACATGTCAGTGAAAGTTTGAGCGATATATCTTATTATAACATATTTATTTTGGAGTGTCTTACCTAACAACACGTAATGTATGCAATTCGTATTTGTAACGAGGCAATTTACAAACATTTGTGCATTAAATTTGATTACATTACGAAAATTACCTATTAAAGGTTCTTTGGCCTGGCACACTGAACTCAACACTAATGTTTCTCACGTAGTCTGGCTGTGCAATTAATTTGCTCCTTAAAGATACTATGTCCCTTTTGCAGCCAACATCAAATTATGTAGAGCTTTGCATGAATTATGAATATGTCATGTATGTCCTATCTGTGAAATTTAAACGTTAGCAGTGTCCTAATATTCAAATCATGCAAGGAAACCCATTTACTTGCTAGACTTCACTGTAAGACACTATTGAGTGACTGACTGGTATCTTCTCTTCTTTGGTAATACCATACATAAAATCGTCCTTGTTTTCACGAAGTGACGGTAGTGAGGAAAATCGTAACGCAAAGTGAATGCAATTTTTTTTCACTACCGTCACTTCGTGAAAACAGCGACGAAATGTAAAGGGTACATGACCATTTGTCTACATCAATAACCCACTTCTTGTAATGGCCAAGATTAAACTGATTAAATCTTTGCGTAGCATAAAACGTACGACCATTCGGTACAATGGTCTGAAAATCAGACTATTACTTACTGGCTCATTTAAAGACATTTTCAACCCCCCCCCCTTTTTTTTTGAGGGAAGTTCTAAATTAGTATTATCTTTCAAGTGCCGTTGGAATTTAACCTTTTCATTTTTTGGCCTGCAAATGGGACACCTTTAAAGCATGTTTATTCACTGGGATTCATAGGGGTGCACTCTGGGGGACTATTCGACTTTTTGAGCCTCAATATACCTTTTAAAAAGTGATTGTCTGATCGAACCATGACGATGTCTAGTAATATTACAAATATGAAAGCATTATAAGAGAAATATTCATAATTCATATAGTATATTGTACTGCATGGGAAAATCTGTAACCGTGAGAAGATCAAAAGTTTATGCAAACAACATTGACAGGCCGGAGACTGTCGAAAAATCAGTAATTTACAATTCCACCATGCAACTCGATATTCTGTACAATAAAAACAGGTTTTAGGTTTTAGTTGAATCAAGATGAGGTAGACAGTCAATTTCGTTAACTATATATTTTTTTTTTAACGGTAATCGTTTTATTTTGTAAAGGCTTCCGTGATTTTGTCACTGAATGGAAAACCACGCCATTGTGCCCTAAGATACTTCAAATTCGAGTTTGCAATGACGTGGTTTGTTTGTCGACCTTAATTCCACAAATAAACCACTTCTCATTGAACATTGCGCTTTTGTGTAATACATATGTTCACTCGCGAAAATTTTGCGCAAACATTGGATACCCCAACTATAACATGCATGACGCTCACGGATTCCTATACATGATATTGATATAATTTACTAAACTTTCGTTCATTATATAAAACAACGACGAAAAGCATATTTTTCATTCGTTCTTTTGAGAGAAAAATCGGTTTTCCCCCTCCGCCCGGCCTCCTTGCAACGAGAAAAAATAATATGACATGTAATTATTTTGCATTATAACGATGTAAATGAGTTCTATTCTCATATACACTACGCACATGCAGGACTGCGACTTTTAAAAATTCTTTTATCCGTTTGCGACCAATCTTATCAACTTATATCAACGATTATCGATGTTTAGTGGTCTTTATTGCCCTGGAAACGTCTTTACTGTGATTTTAGTTTGGATTTTGGTGGTGGATATGATCTTCTTGTCTGGTTTTACTTCTACACGATTTGGAGAGAATACAGGCCAAGCAACTTTCATCATAGTCCCATATATGGATGTTTTTACTTTATCATAAACATACAGTGGGTTGCAGACATCATCTAATTTTAGATGAAGTTGAGCTACATCGACGCTCTAGCCAGCCTATGAACACGTGCGCTGAGTGGTCGTCTGCATGTAGCTCCAAACTTTGGTGTTGAAAGACGTGGTTGATGTTGACTCTTTGATGATGGTGGCTAATTTGTAGTTGATTCCATATTGCTTAATTATACGAGCATAGAAGCTGTTCTTGTATGCGTCGGTCCTGGCAGAGTAGTTGATGTTCTGGTTTGGTCTTTTACTTCGGGTGACTGGTCTGTTGGGTTTTTTGGCGACTGGGATAAACTTCTCTGGGATGGTAATCGGGAGATCATGAGAGTTAATCTAAAATACATGTGTTAAATGTTGTAAATGACCTTTTTTTGGCAGACACTGAAAGTCAGCCATGCTGGAAGTCAGCCATTTTGAAAGTCAGCCATTTGGAATATTTTAAAAGGCAGGTAGCCATCTTGAATTATAATGCAAACAGAATGCATTAACTGTTTCTTTTATAAACATATTTCTAAAGTCAGAAATAATTTGAAATGTTATTAGCATTGTTTACAAAGACTGGTGTGAGATACTGGAAAGGAATTTTCTGTCTTTAGATATGTTAAAGCAAACTGATTTCATGTAATTTTATAAATGATGTTTAAGTCAACATCGTATGTATGCTTACATTCTAAGAACATTTGTTAGTGTGTTTTTGTATCAAACTAATATGATGGGATACCATGTTTATTATTGCTTATTAATTATACTACAGACGTTTAGGGTGGATTTTCAACCACACTCCGATGACCCATGGTCTACGACAGACTGATTTCTACTCTCCGCTGGTCAACTCATCAGGAGCTATCGAGCCAATTCGACCCCGATCTCGTTTAGTTTTGCATGTTGCAACGATCGTCTAACGCAGGGGACACTTTCACAGACGCCAACGGTCACTTGTTGACTGCTTTATCTCTGGTCTAAAACAGTCTAGCCTAAACAAGATGTGTCAGCCTCATTGGCGAACATCGATATCATGCAGCCTGAATAATTCTTAGCTTCATACAAACATACCTTACCAGAGTTAAACTCAGGTATCCTGTACCTGATTGGATCTACACAATAACATCTGATGATCAGGTGCTCATTGTTGCACTTCTGTGGTCACTAACTACTTCTTGCGATACGGTTCCAAAGAATCTATATTTATAAGACAACAAAAAGTTAGTAACGTTCAATGCTAGGATCAAATGCATGTACAAGTTATCCGTTTATACGTATTTTCATGTCATTTAGACAGAAATACCCATGTCATAATTATGAAGGGTTGAATCCATATTTCTCAACAGCAACAACAACAAGGAAAAAAGAGGGGGTAGCATAGTCCTGAAAAATCACTTCAAACAAAGTAAATATTAAGATATTAGTACTATAAAACTATAAGAATACATATTTTTTCTAAATATGTTTTTGTAATAAATATTGCAATCAACGCACAGTACCATAAGAGCACAATCAGGGGAATTGGGAAGCTAGGGGGAGACTTTTTTTTGGTAGATCTAGTGGACATATGGTAGGTGTAGGGAATTGGAGAACACCAAGCTTGAACCCATCACTGTCTGTCCCTGTTGGCTCCAATATTGCTATAGCGCTATATGTGGCCTTTAACAACACTACTGCATGTATCCAATTCATTTCGAAGACTACAATGCGTTCTTTCTCCGAGTAAATTGGCAAAATTGACCAAGATAACCAATTTTGATCGTACAATTTTGCTCTGATATAAAAACACAATTTTCACCGAATGTTGTGGTGTATCCAGATATTTAGGGGTGGCTCTTAAAAAGTAGTTTTAAAGTTTATGAAGTGTGCCAACCATCACAGAAAACTTATGGTCATTGTGTGTTGTGAATGGGTGTTGCAATGCACATTATGAATGGTGTCTGTTCAGAAATGTGTGTAGGCAATGGGGAACACCAGATCACCGTATTCTCATTTGAATGCATTTTATTTTAAGAACTTGTTTCTATGCTGTGAGTTTGATCAATGTAAAAGTCACATTGCTAGAACATTATTCTGAAAGTATTTAAACATAATTTAAAGCACCTTTATTACTGTAAACAAAAAGCTACAGAAATATTTTGGGCCACATTGTTTTAAAATCGTTTCAAAATTACAGTAAAAAAAGTGTTTGATCTAACTATGACAATCCCATTTTCATTCACATTGTATTTAAAATGTATTGATTTGTAACTGTCCCTTATTACCTACACATGCAGGTAATGAGAGACCTTTGGTGATGAAGTCATTAATCATTGTTATCTTTTTAATCAGTTACATAATGACCACAATTTTGTTACCAAATAAAGAGAAGAAGTTACTGAAGAGAATACAAAACTTTCTGTATGTGTAACATTTTTCATGTTTATGTAAATTATGCAAATGTGCTTAAGGGTCTCCAATTCCCCACACCTACCCTATATCCGATCTACGCTGAATCAGGACCTTGATCACTAATGACTCGACACCAAGTCATAATTACCCATTATACGGTCAAAGCCACTGGCAATGCCACGTCTGGAAAAATGGACACAGGTTGTAAAAATCTACATGGATTAACTTCAAATTCCTCATTGAAATTCCACGATGATCTTCCTAAATCACTCATTTGTTTTCTTTTTAATTAGAATATACGATATACACAGCAATGTTCAAGGTACAGGATTTAATCATAAACATTTCTCTTCCGTGTCTGTCTTTAGATTGTCCTAAGAATAACCATGGGATACGACTGGAATCAGATGTTCACTTTACTTCTGATTTTATTGTGGGGACTAACGGCATATTACATTTCCAGCATCAGCGAAGATGGTGTTCGAAGTAGAGTCCGACACTTGGGAGATAGGCCGACTCCGTTTAGAATTGAACCCGACCAGATTATAACACGAAACACAACAGCAAACGCAATAGAGACAGGTAATTCAATCAGATATTCGAATAGATAATAAAATAGGTTTGTTAGTACTATTAATCAATTATTTTCCAGACCAGACCAGACAAACGAATAGACAAAAGTTATAACCATACAAACATTGAGATTTATAATGAGAAAAAGACAGAAGTTGAAATGTTTAAATGGTACAAGCACTGAGTGTAATATAAAATATTCCTTGTACACTCTAGCTTTAAATCTACGTACACTGTCGCTCATAAAGTTGGAATATTTTTGTTTTTCCCCAATTTATGGAATTATTTTTAAAATAATTTAAAAATAATAGATCTAGATAATAGTATACATTCTCAGATTTTATTGAATAATAGTTTGCCAATGTGTGTTTTGCGTGACTGCTAAAGCATGTGTATGCTACTAATGCTTATCAACTAGGGGACCTACGCTCTTAAGTCATAAATGACAGTAATGAGGATTAATGCCCCACAAAAGGAAACTAATATAGCACATCGACACGGTTTTGATCCTGGGGCCTCACAGTTACGAGGCCATTGCTTTGTCATTGAACCATGACTGTACGCAGCGGGGGCTAGGGTAGGGGGCACTTTCCATAAATTAAAAAAAAAACAGAAAATGCAATAAATTTTCAATAATTTATTGCATTTTCCCCCGGTTCCCAACATACAAAATCTTCTGTGTGCCTATGCCTTGAGCCATAATGCATGGCCGTCCAGAGGATTTTTTTAATTTGGACTGAGATAACAACATTGTAACGCGTATCAATAACAAGTGAGTATAGGCACAATATCATAATTAACGTAGACAATGGTGGACGTAGGAGATAGAATTTGCATCAAATTTCATCAAATTTGTTTGCGGTCAAACTGTATATTGTGTAAAATGGCATCAACTCATTTGGGATAGTATAAAATGACTTAATATCCATCACATTATCTGATCATTTCTTTTTTATGTGTGCCACGCAACATATATTATATGTTTAATCAAGAAAAGGTGTTTCAATAAACAGCTTTATGGTGTTTTAAAAACTTTGAAATATGATTAGTTGTAATAACCCAATATACTGAGTTTCATTCTTTTCATCGTGCCATACATTATGTGTGTAATATCCAACTTTCAAATGTATATCAAACAGGTTTGTAACTTCAAATTCATTGAAAATGATATCAATTGAAAGTTCTTTTTCTCAGATGATACAATTTGTCAAACAAATTAAAATCATGATTTTGGACATTCTTCCAAATTTGGACAAAGAAATGCGTGTGGTACCCTTTCCTATTTTATTCGTTAGTATTTACACACGGGTTTTCGCATGGATGCCATGCATTCCCCCAATATGTCGTCAAAAGTATTACAAAATCGTGTCTTGGCTGGTCTACTATACTGGGTTTCCGCACAATCATAACACGTATTGGCTACGGCGTCATTTTTCGTTCCTTTTTTTCCTTGAAATTTTGCAACCATATTTGGGTGACCAAACGCAGGGCATCTCGAAGCTGGATTTTTTGACAATCCGTCAAGGGGGAGGGGGAGGGGCATATACGCCATTTTATATTCTGCATGATTATCTTAGGATGGAAAGCCATTTGGGCCACAGCACGCGTCATTACGTGTGATCCATTCCTTCCTTTCTATGTCCTTCTTCTATCCCGATTCACGTACTGCTTCGTGCCGTTTGTGCGGCCTCTCTTTCTACCCACCTAACCCACTATCATAGATGCTACAGACTTCTAATAAATTCCTCTAAAATAGTAAAAGAGAGGCTCTTTCGTCTGCCTCGTAGAAACATGGGCGTCAATGCATGCATATCTTTCTAATACGATTGCAGTTCTAGTTTTTATCTTGATATCCTAAAATCCTTAATGCATTAATAATCCAGAAATTGCGAGCGAAATTTGTTTTGGAATGAAAATCATTTTAAATTTTAAATAAATTACAACCCCCTACCTAATACTACCCAACCCCAAACAAAACCCATTACTATTTGCAACTCACTCATCCTTATACGAACACATGCACACTCACATACGTGTAGACCAAAATAACATACACTCACACGGAAGAACACCCCCCCCCCCCACGCCTCCCCACAGCCCTCTTCACACGCGCGCGCGCACACACGCACGCACGCACACACACACACACACACACACACGCACACAAACACCAAACACACACCATGGTTACCTGGCTTACTTGCCCATATTCAAATTGATACTCACTTCTAGTTGTGTTCAATAATAACCTGTTGCCATTATTGTTTGCCCTTCAAACAATTTAAATTCAACTGTAACTAGGTCTCTGACTCTTTTGGGCAAAATGTGCAGTTGAAGAAGAAAAAAAAAAAAAAAAAAAAAAACGAAATTCAATAATTCTTATGTGTAAATGACTCCATATTATAACATAAACTGAAATTCTCTCTGTTTCCTGATATGATATATGTATATATATAGCTCCTTGCTCTGACGCAAAGTTCGCTTATTTCATTATCCGTAAAGTCAAATTTGTTATAATCATCCCTTAGTAGTAAGTTATACGTTTCATGTAAATCTCTGACAAAATTCAGATAAGGTAAAAATTTAAGATGAATAAAGCATTAGTAGGGATGACGTCGGAAAATGAAATTTAAGTTCATTTATTATGCCAATATTCCGTGAAATGATCTTACATGTAATATCTGTATGGTATTTCCACGACAGTTTGTTATCAACAGTTATGCCTAGAAATGTAATGAATGAGACAACTTCCAAGGGGGTATCGTCAAAAACAATATCCATAGGCAGTGTGTCTATAGAGTTACTAAATAACATATATATATTTTTTTTGAAAGTTAAGGGATAGTTTATTAGCTCTTATCCATCGGGTAACAGTTTCAAGTTCAGAATTTACAACATTTACTAAAGTATCTGGAGTTATGTGGGAATAAAATAGATTAGAATCGTCTGCAAAAGGTATAAATGAAAGGACATCGGATGCTTTACAAAATTCATTTATATAAATAATTTACAAGAAGAAAAAAAAAATCAATAATTCTTATGTGTAAATGACTCCATATTATAACATAAACTGAAATTCTCTCTGTTTCCTGATATTATATATGTATATATATATATATATAGCTCCTTGCTCTGACGCAATTTAAGTTTGCATATTGGAAGTATGATCATTCAAGAATACCTATTGTCGTCTATTGGAGAAAAAAAAGAAATTATGAGTTTTCAAAAAGTTAACAGTTCTCAAGGCTTTTTCTAGAATTTTCGACAAGGAGGATAAAAGAAATTTGTCGATAATTACTAACATTCACCTTATCACCTTTTTTGTACAGGGTTATGACCCTTGCGATTGTCATGTTATCTGGGACTTGTCCATTGGGTAACAATAAATTAAGAATGTGTACTAAAGGATTAACAATTGAAGATATTACACCTTTTAGAATAACATTATTAATATCATCGTAGTCGGGACTCTTGTTGTTATTCAAATTAGATACAGTATCAATGATATCTTCTTTAACTATAGGAGTGAGAAAATGGTATTGGGGTTAGGTGTGCCTAGGTAATCAGAGAAATGTTTGGTGGAAGGAAGAATACATTCAGCAAAGTTTACCCCTATAGAGGGAAAAAAGTTGTTGAAAGTATATTTGCTATATTTTCAGGATCTTTGACAATTTCATCATTATAATAATTTTAGTTATATCTGATTTGTTATTGGATAAGTTCATTGTTCGTTTTAAAATCGTCCATGTGTTTTGAATATCGTTCTTATATAAAGTTAACTGGTTCGTAAAGTAAGTTTTTTTTGGCTAATCGTATTGTTTTAGTTTAAATATTTTTATAACTGGTGTATGTAGGCTTTGCTTGTTCAGTGCCTTTCATTTTACATTTATATTTTAAGTTATTTTTTCTATTAATTGAACGTAAACGTGATTTAGAAATTCATGGAAGTCTCTTTGATTTTGTTTGTAGATAGTTCCTTTGTCTTTAACTTTAGGGATCTGAATATCTAATTGACTACGAAATATGTTAAGGAAATTATTAAAAGATAAATACGTCATTGGTGTCGTAAACACACGACCAGTCAGCAGAGTCTACGGATGCGCCAAGACTGGCAATATGGTTAGGTCTGCGTCTTGATGGTCTGTGATGATTAACTAATGAGTGCTTTAGGGTAAAATGTGACATAATAGAAAATTGATCCGTTATATCGTATAGAATTACAGAAGGGTCTGGGTTAGGAAGAGTATTGCAAAACACATTATCAATAAGAGTGGCGGAATGATTTGCCATACGAGTGGGTTTCGATATCTAAGGCAAGAACGAGGCAGGTAAAAATATTTAAAGAAATTCATGGGATTTATTGTTGTTATTATGCTTTAAAGTATCAATATCAAAATCTCCCATATGAAAACGTCTTTCTTTACAAAAAATTGGATTCTTTAGTTAATCTGGGAAATCATTTTAATTTGATCTCGGAGGTCTATACACAATACCATGATTATATTCTTAGTATCCGGAACATTGATTTCGATAAACAGAGACTCGAGTGGTTCGTTCATTGCATTATTTCGACGCAACCCCATATACCCCAATTAGACATGTTCTTTCTAACCGACTGTACCTACCGTAAACATACGACAGAAAAAGAAAAAGGCTCTTTCTCATACTGTGCAATACAACTGTACAACTCACTATCAATTTTCATTCAAACATCTCCTTCCCTACAAAGTTTTAAAACCAGCCTAAGCCTTTTCCCATCCATCTCTTGATTTTATTATATGTAAATTATTATACAGTTATTGACTGGCAGGGGGTGTAATATAACATTATTTGGACCGCTGAAGGGAGTATATTTCCCAAGTGGTTATATTTTCCCGAAGCGCGCAACGCTGAGGGAAAATATGGTCACGAGGGAAAATATAACTCCCTTCAGGTCCAAAGAAAGTTATATACCCCCTGCCAGTCAATAACTGTTATATTAGATAGCCTTGTTTTTTTTTTAGGGGGGGGGGGGGGGTCCATATTTTTTTTTGCCCGAAATTTAAATAAAAAAATTCGGGGACAATCAAAAGTACGGAAAAATAATCTGTCGAGATAGTTCAAGAAAGAAAAAACCTTACAACAAAAAATTATACACAAAAAATTATACAAACAAATTCTTACCTAAAAAAGCATTTTTCGGCAAAAAAAAAATTTACCCCAAAAAGCATTTTTGGGGAAAAAAAGAAAATGTGGAAAAAATAATTTCAAGGGAGAAAAAAAAATTCATGAAAAAATACCATGACCCTCGGTAATGGTGTATTTGGTGACATATAGTCCTCAAGAGGGCGACATGCATTGATTAAAAATATATTCATTTCACCAGCCGGTAAAATATAACCAACCAGGAAAATATAACAATATGACGTGACGAGCTCTGGACCAATAACATCTCGGTATCTGTCTAAGCTATCTAATATAACCATTTAACTAATTTTACTCTAATATATTTCGTTTTTTTTTTTTTCATTTTGCTTTGTTTAAATCACCACACATCTTTGGTTGGCCAGGAGGGATTTGACATTCCTGCCTGCATGGTCACTGACAGGTGGTTATCTCATCGAATCAGCTCTCAATTAACATAAGAAAAGGGGTACCACGGGGGACCGACGGGTACCGCTTAGGCATTGTTTACTATACAGAGGGTGCGAGTAGCTACAAGTAGTGTAGTCCCGCTTTAAAGCTGTTGTTATCGTTACCATGTAGTTTTTATATTTAATATTTTATAATGTATTTTGTTCATAGCAGGGCTGCCTTGTAAACCAGGCCTTCTGTGGCACTGCTTTTGAAAGATAACAAAATAAATGAATAAATATATCAATATGCACATAATTGTCTTTTTATGCAATGTATCGTTTCACAGGGGCAGGTTTGGTTTTCTGCAATGACACACGACTGATGCCAGAAGGGACATTCCCACCTATAGCGCTGGCCAGCTTTCCCGGGTCAGGTAATACGTGGGTTAGACATCTCATAGAGACTGCAACTGGTTATGCCACAGGAAGTGTGTATATGAGCACAATACTTAGTAGCCGAGGTACGAATAACAACTACTTTCCCCTCTCCCGCCAATCAGCCCATTGGCCTGTTGTCATCAGCTCGAGTTTGCCAAACAACCTGCCATTTTCAGACTCTGGATATTATCCCGAAGCTCGGAATTGCGTCCTCTCCAGACCAATACGCTCATCACAATTAGCTCGGACGGGCGCAAATTACTAGCCCGCTATTTCCCAAATACCGGGATATTTTGGAAACAAGACCAAGATTTCTCGGGATGTTTTCTCGACCAAATATCCCGCTGATTGCAATTGCGGACTGATGAAGACGCAAATTAACTGGCTAATTTGCGATCGGAATAGTTCAAATGGTTATTTGGCAAACTAGAGCTAAAGAAGACAGGCCTCATGAGAATTTTTCAGTCTCGTAGGCCTCTTTCTTGTTTCAGAGAGTTCACGAGACCGTCGGCCCATAAGAACAGTGGTGTGATGATCCCAAAAATTGTAAGAAATGAACTATTTAAAAACGCAATCCAATGTGAGACAGGGAGACCCATATTCAAGGCCTGATATTTTATATACAAACCAATATTGTCTTCTTTAATTTATGAGGTTTCTCAACAAAATGCCATCATGAATAATGGCTGACCATTTTTTTTTTATATAAAGAACGGTTCAGAATTGCGCGTTTGCCCACATTGAGATGAATTGTGATTACGAGTTACTCTTTTTTTTAACGAATGCATGTCAATTCGTAAGGAGACCAGGGGGTGTTTCACAAAGACTAAGATCGACTTTAAGTTTGACTTAACTATGTCAGGCCTTTCATGCCACTAGTTCCTCTATCCATGCCTGGCATTGGTTTCTCAAGGGACGTACAAATCGTGGTCACAAATCTACAGAATTAAACTGATTTGATAATTCATTATAGAAGGAAAAAATATCATCTAAATATTATAATTAAGAAACCAATAGTGAGAGCAACCAGTGGTATGAATGGCCTGCCATAGTTAAGTCCAACTTAATCAAAGGAATCAAACCTTAGGTTGATGATCCATTTTAACTAAAACTTTGGCAGAGGCAAATTTAACATGAATGTGGGAAATTACTGTAAACAGTTTAGCTGCTCGAGCGTGGCGAGATTTCAATAATAGGGACTTTTAGATTTGCACGAAGACAAAGGTGGATTACTACGATCGACGTCCTTTTAATGCACTGCCTTGAATGGACGTCACACGTATCAGTCCACGCAAATCTAAAAGTCCCTAATCATGGTGTCCTGCAAATAAACATCATGTGAGGTTATAATGATAATAATTTGGTCTTATTTAGCCGTTGCCACATTTGCTCTTACTGCGGGCCCAGCAACCATTATTACCACATCAATTATCATGTACCCATCTGCATCTGGGAAGAGAGCTTCAAATGTGGACTCTGTCTTGCCAAAGGACTTTTCATTAGGCGGTGTCACGTTGTTCCGGATTTTATTTATCCTCTTATTTGGCTATCTGTCATCAATTATCCCTTAAAAATTCCCTTAAAAATTCCCTTAAGAAATCCTCTAACGAAGCAAGATAATTCTCCCTTGAAAGGATTTTTCGAGGGATTTTTTAAGGGATTTTCTGTCTGACACCAATGTTGAAATAATCCCCTTTAAGGTCAGTGTAAGGTCAACGTTTGGCTTGATGATTGGCTCGCATATGGTTTTTAACGCGCTATCATAACCTGCCAAAACATGGGTCGGTTGGAAAAAAAAATTCTCTCCCTCTTTGGGCTGATATTTCTCAGCCTGGAATGCTATAATATTTCTTTCTCTGAAAAACGGTAAAAAAAGATTTTAAGATTTTGGGGTCGGTCGCAAAGAGCAATACAACATCTTTTTATTTTAGGCCTTATGTAAAGATGGGTAATCCCTTGTCAGAGGTTGGACGGGGAGGGGGTGTGATGGTAAACACATTATCGATATCACCGACTAATTTTATTAGGACCAAGCCCCGAACAAAAATGTCCCATCATGAAAATAATCTAACTTTACTGCAAAAAAAATCAATGAAGACCGCAGATTTTTTTTTTTCTTAACCGAATCAAATAAATGTGGATGTTCAAGTCTATAAAAGTATTGCATCGGCCAAAATATTTTCAGGTAGAAAAGTGTAGTCAGCAAAGAATAATTGAGACACCTTGTCTCATTTAGGCAATAGAAGATCGAGTTCAGTATTTCAATAAATATGACTTTCAATTCATGCAGGTCCACGCTATATTTGCCAGCCAAAAAAGCCTTCTACTGGAGGAATTTTGTAAAAGCCTAGTTATCTTGAAATGCGATTCCGTTACTAGCTAGACTACTATTTAATGATTTATTAAAACATAAATGCTTTCCATTAATTTCGCACATTTTTAACCAATTCACTACAGGTTTTATAGGCGAAATGCAACCACCCCTTTCAGGCAGGGCTCTGACAATCAAGACACACATGTTCAATAAGAATATGGTCGGTGCTATTTTACTTGTACGCAATCCATATCGAGCGATGATATCTGAGTATAACAGGCGAAAAGCTGGCAAGACGGGACATGCCCGTGAAAAAACATTCAAAACCGCAGGTAATCATCTACTACTTCTATTACTACTACCACTACTACTTCTTCTTACTACTGATACTACTACTATTTCTACTATACGACAAAAGTAACAACTACTTTTATACGACTCACTCCCATGCAGATCCTTATCAAATGATTGGTCATGCGCGGTCACGTGTGATTCATTTACTTAGACTATTGCACGTTTTTTTCATGAAAAGGCGTTGCACGCCTTTTTTTTAGTGCGTGTACATGATGCGCAGTAGTGCGCGTATAGGTTAGGGCGCATATATTGCGTATGGGCCTGTTCTTGCGAAGCACTATGCGTAAATGCGTATAGATCTAGAGGTAAGTGCACTTATCTATGTGTGCGCACTAAATTAAGCCTATTAAAGTTGAGATTTCAGAATTGAGATTTGAGATTTTATTTCTAAGCCACGAAACAATCTTGCATGAAATCTTTTTACATCAAATAACAAGGATCTAGGAGTTTCGTTGTATAAAACAAATGATGCATGTTTTCGGTTGTTCATTATACGATCTAACCGCCCCCGTTGACGATGTGTGTATCGCACTCAGCCTAACGGCTTCGTGCGATAGTAAGCAAATAATTACCGTTGGTGAAGGTGATGGGACAAACTATATCACTTCCGAGGCGATCTGGATGTAGCTATCTTTCCGAAGCGAAGCTGAGGAAAGGTACCGTATACATTCAGATCGCCGAGGAAGTGATAGTTTGGCATCGCCTGAAACCGAAAGGTGATTTTTTGCTTTATATTCCACATCGGAAACATTGCACTCCTTCCGTCATGTTAGAGGAACAAATCGTCCATTAACAAGCCAGCAAACGGTGTACGACACGTACAGTGCATGCAGTACTTACGTAGGCCCACGTACGGATTACGCAACGTATACAAAAAAGTGCGTTGCACTGTGTAGATAGTACTATTATCTACACAGTGCAACGAACTTCTGTTCTCCCATCAATGATGGGTGAACTATCTTTCATCACGTGATTTACTTTTGACCAACCGTAGCGCAAGGTTCTTTGTATGTGGAATATAAATACACACAGCCTCAACTCGAGTGCGGATAGATAGTATAATGAACTCATGCGCATGCATCATTTGTATACTATTAACTACGACCACTACCACTGCTAGTATAATACAACTGCTCCTGCTCATATTGCTCCGGTTGTCTCATTTTCACTCGCTGGAACATCGCCAGCACAAACCACTGACCTCTACCTCCTGGACGCATCATCGCCCATTCCCGCCCGTGATAACGCTTGAAGTGGGCTCGCACGCGCGGCGGCCATTTTACACTTCCAAGAGCGATACGGCTCACTATACGTTACGTACTAAAAGGCTGTATTGTCTGACCGATCATGAATATTCATGTTTTTGCTTACCTCGGCAAAATGCTTGCCTTTACTAAATTACGGTGGGGTGTTGGATGAAATGGACATAATGAACAAATCAGAACTGATCTATGATAATTCATGCTTCTTATCCTTCGTGTGCTTGACTTATAACCTTACAATCGCGTGGTAAATTGAGTCCAAAGTTCGACTTGCTGTACATGTGTTATATAGGCAATGACGAGCATGCGACCTATTTTTATGAAAATACGGTGGGTGAACTTTCAAAAGTCAATGAGACATGAGGGTTCCAATGAAAGAGCTAGTGATAACGTACGTCGGGGTGGATGTGCTTTTCGTTTAAACAAAAAATGAATTTTTAACGATTTTGGGGGTAAAAGTCCATAGGCTAACATGCTAGGCTGCTGACTCTGACGATAGGGGGCGTTGTCAAATGAGACTAAACGGTGCTATATGATTACATTTACTACGACTACTACAACTACTACTTCTTTACTACATCGACCACCATTACTACTACTAATATCACTTCTACTACTGCACTACAGGGAGTCAGGTAATTCCATTCTTACCACTAATACTACTTCTAATATATATACTACTTCTACTACTACTACTATTACTACTGTACAACTACCACTTTTCTTTCAACTACGACTGTATTGCTACTACTACTACTACTACTATTGTACTACTAATAATACTCTTACTGCTCCTAAAACTACTACTACTACTACTACTACAAACTACTACTACTGTACTACTACTCGTCAAACTACTACTTAAATACTACTACTACTGATATTGTACTACTACTACTACTGCTTCTGTTGTAATACTACTACTACGACTGCTCCTAAAACTCCTAAATTTACTACAACAGGAAGTAACACTATAATAATGCTCCTACAACAACAACAACAACTACTACTACGTACGACAACAACAACGACAGCCACAACACCAACTTCTACTCCTATGACTACTACTGCTACTTTTTGCTAGTTTTTTAAATATTTTTTTACGGTTAATAAATAATTCCATACAAAATTACAATAATAGTTATGACTATTCAATTCTCTTCTACTTTCCTATAGAGTGGCGTAAATATGTCAGCGAAAACTCTCGTCGTTGGCTCGAGCTATATAGAGCTTTCATCTCCAAATGTCATCATTCTGGCAACACCTGCAAGTCGACGTTGATCGTGTATTATGAGCAACTCAAACTGCATCTCAAGGACGAACTGCGACGAATCCTTGAATACTTGCGTATAACCATAGATGAAGAAAGGCTTGCATGTGCAGTAACTCATGCAGAGGGTCAGTTTCATAGACCAAAGAGAAATACAACCTTGGATCCATTCTCAAATGAAGACAGGAGTTTGGTGGACACATCTTTGAATTTGTATCGCGATTTGATTGACCTGGAAGGATTAGAGGAACCACCGTCATCGCTTAGTTCATATCCGAGTGATTTATAGAGTAAGTCCCACTAATTGACTTAGATTTATTTTTATTTTTGTTTCGATACTGTAAGTATTCCTGTATAATCATTCATCTTTTGACACGATAAATCATGATTATCCTTTTATACCAATTTTCTCATTTTGGTATTAGAGGAAGGGCAAGGAGTGGTACATTGTGGAACTATGTAACAGGTATTTAATACCTATTAGGTATTAGCATATTAGTAATATGCTTTTATTATAGCTGCGAATCTCACATGGAAGAGATCACATGTGGCGTAACACAAGGATCACTACTAGTTCCCCTACTATTCGTTTAGTATATAAACAATGTTAAAGTATCTTCTAACATGTTATCATTCATTGCCATAATTATGCATGAGTATTGATCCTAACGAAGATAGTTTTGTTTTATTACTGATGCGTGACTAGCATCAAGGGACCGTCTATGAGACATGAAGGCTGGCCAGTGAATCAAGGGGATATTTGTATGATTGTGCATTATTTCAGCCAGATACTTGCTCTGTGCTACTGGTATGCCCTAGAGCAGGGATGAATTTAGAAAATGCTGTAGAAACTGTTTGCCCTGTTGACCCTTGCTAGAAAGAGGTATTTTGGGCGGGAATGAAAGAATACGTTTCGGGAAAGAATAAAAATAATATTAGGTTCTTCATATATTAGACAATGAATTTCTTTAGGGGTGATGCGCTTGTTGAGAAACTTATAATATTATCAGACTGTCTAGTAGTAGTATGGGATTGGTTGATGTAATATTGTAATTGAAGACCTGCATACTCACAATGTGAAACTCATTATAACATTGTTAGAAATAAAAATTCAGGCTAAATGTTATTGTGACTTATATTTTCTCTCTCTCTCTCTCTTTGTATTGTTTACCCCCTTCTCTTTCACTCTTAGATTACTTTGTATGCAAACATCAGATTATTAAATTTAGTAAACTATTGTCTGTTAATTAGATAGAATATGAAATCGATGTACATGTATGTATAGATGAGATTACAGTAAGAGGAAATCATAACTGTTTCTAAGTTCACTAGTACTATACAGTAATTAGTGCAGACAACAAGGACTACTTGCTAGTCATGTGAATATTGTAAGGAGTTTAGAATATAAGTTTTTAAAGATGTGTCTTTTCAAGGTCAGTAATCTCGCTGGAAAAGGAAGTATTGAATCAAAGTGATACAGATGACTATTGTATAATATATGAATAGTTTAGGAAGTGTTATGAGTTTATACAGTACAATTGTGAATACCTGAGACTACTTGAAATTACTTGTTATTTCATGGATTAGTGAAGCCTCAGTTTTGGAGCGTAAAGTATAGGAACCTCAAAAGACAATAGTATGGGGATGATTATGCTAACATTCTTGTATCATATCTATATGATTCTTAATGGAGACGCTAAGTGATGGGTTATATAATTAGAAGCTATGGTAAATTGAATGATATATCAATGTTATAGACATTCCTTGGTTAAGTTATTTGTAGCCAAGTAATTATTATGAGATACAAGAAGAGTGATAATGCGCTTGTAAATAAAGCAAGAAAGTAAGGAAAGTTTCCCAGATGATGTTCGTAGTGATATATTTCAGAAAGAGAACCACAGAGAGTTAAAGCCTTGGCGTCAAAATATTGAGTTCGATTCGATTAGGGGATCATGGTCTAAAGTCCGATTTAATTTGAAGAATACAAAATCTGTCATTATGGTTTCTACTTGTACGTGCTATCTCCCTTGATACTTGATGAAGTAACCCCTGAAGCAGCTTGTCCAAGCTATACTGGGATGGGATGTGTTGTGACAGCAGGTGCAGGTGCAGACGACAAAAGGGTGTACAATTTCTTTATACAGTAAAACAGTGACGTGCAAGTAAAAAAATCATGCTGCTATATGGTTTACAGCATTGAGTTTGTGTTATATTTCTGTCATGGATAGTCATTTATGAATGATATTTGATATGCATGAACTTGACGTCAAGGGTAAACTTCTGGTTACAGCCATGCCCGTGCGCGCGTTAGGGGAGACTGAATTTTTTGATATGCGTGTAATATAAACGGAATGTGAGCATTTTGTTTTAAAGGCACACTGTCCTACTTGTAGCTACTTGCTCCCTCTATATAAAAAAAACTTCCCCAATCGGTGCCTGTTGGTCCCCCATGATCCTCTTTTTCTTGTGTTAAATGAGAGCTGAGTTAATGAGATAGCCACCTGTCACAGTGACCTCGCTGGCTCGCTGTGTGGTCTAATCCCTTCTTGCTGAAGTAGTAAAGTCTGCCTCTAAAGACCAAATCTCCCAATGCGTTTCTGCATGTGCTATGTCTCGATCAAAGCGGAAGATCACCTAATGCGCGTCCGTGATGAATTCAATGTTAGTTTATATTGTTCCTTTTCTGTATTCATTCGAGCATATAAAATTAAATAAATTCAAATTTAAATTCAAATCTGTTTATTGTATATACATTTATTTTTGCTTCTCATTTGTTTTGTATAAAACAGTGTACACGTACTTCTTTTAGTAATAAAACTGTACTTCTGACACGTCTGAGAGGCCCTATGTACACATTACATATTTCAAAACAAGAAAACATTGAAATACAAACGTAAAAGTGCACATATTTCTTTAAATAAACAAGACAAATAATAATTGTATCATTTGTATGTCTCCACATCAGTTTTGAATTGATATGTTCTACCGTATACATGTAATCTATCATGCGCCTCTGGAGTGAGGAGTTTTGAAACGCCGGCCGAAACTCCACCGGTTTTCGCAGTGTAAATGCTCGCACTAAAAAAAAATACAGGTGAACTATTCCTCGTTTCCTTGAGACCGAATGCAAAGCAGCGACAGGTGGCGCATGCGCATAATTCACCAAGAAATCGACAGTTTTATGGGTTTTTCCAGTAGTATTAATGGTAGTTTTAAAAGACACGTTGGCTTTCCAAATTGTGTTTTTCTGCAATATAAATGGACCTCATAGAATATTCGCATCTAATCGGGTTATTTGGACAATCGATCTAGCTCGATCCCAAGAATCGTGTGCAAGTTTTTATCTAATCCCAAAATCTAATCCAGATTAAGTCTATAGGATGGTTTTGTTATTTCCATATTCATCATCCCACATGATATAAATGTTTACATGACATGACAAAACATCATACAAAGCGTATCTGGAGACCTACCCCCTCAGGCGCGAGGTTTTTTCAATAGGGGGGGGGGGTGGAAATTTGAAAATCGCGCTGACCGTTTTTTGCAACTCAAGATACCAATACTGACAATGTCATGTCAGAAACACCGTAGGTACCTACAACGGGCACAATGTTAGAAAGTGTGCAGGGCTTTGGGGGTAGAGTCACGTCGCATCTCATGTTCCCCGTTTTTAAGTTATGCTCGTGGGTAAAGCGTGCGAGCAAAATTGTTGACATGTTCATCAAGGGGGGGCTGAAGCAGGGGCGGATCGGCGGCAAGAGGGGGGGGGGGGAGCCCAAATCTTGAGAAAATATTTAGCGGCGAATCAGCCAGCCGGCGAACGGCAAATGAGCGGGGGGGGGGGGAAAGAGCACATATATATATTTGGTTTGTGTCCAGTTTTGGGGGGACATTTTGCGCCGACTCAGCCGGCCGGTGAATAAGCGGGGGGGGGGGGGGATGCTGAAGAGGAGGACCACTAATGTTTATTTAAAAAAAAGGGTGGGAGGAGGTGAAGCGCCATTTTTACATTACTTTCGTTTTAACTATCACTTTCACCTATCCCAGATAACCCTAAGTTTTTTGTTGCTGTTTCCTATGGAGTTGGTAATGCATGATTAAAATAAATAGAGAGAGAGAGAGAGAGAGAGAGAGAAAGAGAGAGAGAGAGAACCACCATCATTATGCAATGGTTCAGGGTTTGTGTAATGTACATTTGAAACGATTTCTTAGCGTCTCAACCCTAAACAAATAGCGAAACTATTTTTGAGGAAAAGCATTATACTGAACTGAATAAAGAATAATAACTTTATATTGGCTAATACTAATACTGATACGAGCTACAGACAATGTGGTATCGGTTAAGTAAGATGGGGTACTTTTTATAAAGGTACTGAACTCCAAAATGACATTCTGATAATCAACAATTTTTCTGTATTCATATGTATATATACGCATAATACAACTGATCTTTATGATTTCTTAACGTGACATAGCTTCTTCTCCCCCTGTAAACGAAAAAGAAAACAAGTATTATTTAATAAAAGGATCTTGAGACAAATAATCAATGTGATTCAAATTGATGCAAAGATTTTTTTGAATAAGCAATGGTTTTCACCAGAATCTTCTTTGTAAAAACGACTTTTACAATTCTCAGCCATGCAATTCTGCCACTGTGCTGTAAGATCACTTTCAGATTAGGAGAAGTGTATTCTTTAATGGGTATTTTAAATTGAATGGAACGTCTCAACTCAGAAAGCATGGCTGAGACCCGGCCCCCCACTCAGAGGTCGGAATGACCGCATGCGTGTTGCCAAAATGTCCGGTAAAGGGGTACTTTTCGTGCGACAACATGACGAAAACATCCCCTTAGTGAAAATAGACATCACTTTTGCATTCTGGCCTGAAGGATTAAGTCCTATAATCCCTAAGCCCAGGAGCTTAATCCAATTACAGCTAATTCCTCTCCCTCTTGGTGTTCCAGTGCCCTTCACAGTACACAGTCACTTAATAACAGTTATATGCAAATGAGCCAGTGATCGGTCTCCACTCAGTCACTGTATCCCCCTACACAGTAATGAATGGGCATCATGTCGCCTATTATGCCAATGCAACATTTCGAAGACTCCACAAAGGAAACATTAATTTGTGTATCTATTTCGTACTGCCAGCGTTTTATTTCCACTGTTGTATAAAGAGATCATAGTCTGATAGTCAAACATAATGGAGCATTTAAATTTCTCCGTAAACAGAAAAGAGAAACATATTCAAAAGTAGAAATAGGTTGCATTTAGTCTCTAATAATAAGAAAATGGTAGAGAGGAGAAGCAGAAACTGATGCAAGAAATTACTAAGAAGGTAAAATGAGAGGAGGAAAGAAAGGATATTTGGTGACAAAATTGTCTGGAAATTCATTCTTGGACATGTTGGAGAATCTTGATTGGATTTTTATTATGCATCTTTTAAAAGGTATATAATAATAGTAACTATGGAAGTTTTCTATTATCTATGCTTGTAGCGGGGTTTGTAGCAATCATCATCATGATTATCTATAATCTAAATTTTTCCTCTATACCTCCCCCCCCCCCCCCCCCCCCACCGTCCTTTCCCCCTCTGCAAGTGTCTTCCACTTTGCCTTTACCGACCATTATACACAACGATGTGGATGAAGAAAATATACTTTGCAAAGAGTTTTTAATGTCGCAATTGTTTTGATTCGCTATTGCTAGCAACCACGTCTCCATTATCTCATCTTTCCATCTTCATCACCATCATTATCTGCATCATCATATCCATTTCCATTATCATCATCTTCATCACTATCATCTCCATCTCCATTATCATCATCGTCTACACGAACACCATCATCTTCATCACCACTATCACCATTGTCATCATCTCCACCATCATCATCGTCTTCACGACCAACATCATTGTCTTCACGACAACCACCATCATTACCATCACTATTACGATCATCATCTTCGTCACCATAATCTTCATCATCACCATCTTCATCACTATCGTCTCCAGCTCCATTATCATCATCGTCTTCATGACCACCACCTATCACCATCATCATCGTCATCATCACCACTATCACCATCATCATTAAGCCTGAGTCATTACAGTTTTTGTGCTAAACGTTTAACCGTAAAAAGTATACGGGTGGTTTCGTTTAACCGTTTTAAAAATACACATATTTTTATAAGTGTGTAATTTCTCAAGCATTCAGTTATTTCGATGAAGACATTATAATGTTTTTAGATCTCCAGAGGGGCGACAAAACCTAGCCGATAATTATTGTTTTTAGATCTCCGTAGGGGCAACAAAACCTTGCCGATAATTATTGTTTTTAGCTCTCCGTAGGGGCAACAAAACCTTGCCGATAATTATTGTTTTAAGATCTCCGTAGGGGCAACAAAACCTTGCCTATAAATATTGTTTTAAGATCTCCGTAGGGGCAACAAAACCTTGCCTATAAGTATTGTTTTAAGATCTCCGTATAGGGGCAACAAAACATTGCCGATAATTATTGTTTTTAGATCTCCGAAGGGGCAACGAAACCTTGCCGATACTTATTGTTTTAAGATCTCCGGAGGGACAACAAAACCTTGCCGATAAATATTGTTTTTAGACTTCGTTGCCCCTCCGGAGATCTTAAAACAATAATTATCAGCAAGGTTTTGTTGCCCCTCCGGAGATCTTAAGACAATAATTATCGGCAAGGTTTTGTTGCCCTTCCGGAGATCTAAAAACAATAATTATCGGCAAGGTTATGTTGCCCCTCCGGAGGTCTTAAAACATTTTGCCCGCGGTCGATCGCTTCACTCACTTAATTGTAGAAACAGAATGATTTAGGACTCTTTTATGAATCTCTTTGGGCAAGCAAGTTGCCCAACGAGAGTTATATTCGACAAAAAGGCTTGTAGGTGAACGAAAATATAAGTTAGACATTTTATAAGCTTAGATAACGAAATGCGACTCCTAACACAAAAAAGGTACTTAATTTTCCTTCGAGGTTACCAAAAAGAATTTTAGCTTCATTTTATAAGTTCACTTTATATGTACTCAAAGTCAGGGTATAGTAGAGGACTTAGTTCGTTTTGTATACTGTGTGTAATACTACTCAAATCATTAAGCAAGCTTGTGTTATAGACTACTATCAAGTCGGGTTCGAAAACATCACATTGCTCGAGTCGTCTACTCTTTGTATTCTGAGAAAAGCGGGAGGCATAGGCTTTTTAGTAGACCCTTTTTTCTCTCTCCAGAGAGAAATAAAACCAATATTTTATGCAGGCACAGACCCTTTAATCAACAAGTGGGTATTGACAGAAGCATGGGCGTAGATCTGTAATTGATACCTATTGTTCAGGGGGATGATCTATTCATTCATCCCCCTGAACAATAGGTATTCAGACCATTTACGACAAACCGGGGGTTTGCACTTGCAAACTTTTTTTTTCCCACGCCAACGCAGCTTAGCTGCATCTTGTCTCCATAATTATAGAACAAAAGAAAGGTGGCCGTGGTCTTATCTCGGGAGGTATAGGCTTTTAAGTAGACCTTTTTTCTTTCTCGAGAGAGAAATAGAACCAATGTTTTAACTATATCATCCTTCGAGGTTACCAAAAAGAATTTTAGCTTTATTTCATAATTTCACTTTATATGGACTCAAATCTAGAGTATAGTATAGGATCTAGTTTGTTTGTATATTGTTTGTAAAACTACTCAAATCATTAAGCAAGCTTGTGTTATAGACTACTATCAAGTCGGGTTCCAACACATCACATTCTTCTACTATTTGTAGGAAGCGGGAGTCATAGGCTTTTTAGTAGACCTTTTTTCTCTCGATCGAGAGAGAAATAAAACCAATGTTTTAACTATATCATCCTTCGAGGTTACCAACAAGAATTTTAGCTTCATTTCATAAGTTCACTTTATATGGAATCAAAGTCAGGATATAGTAAAGGACTTAGTTCGTTTTGTATATTGTTTGTAATACTACTCAAATCATTAAGCAAGCTTGTGTTATAGACTACTATCAAGTCGGGTTCCAACGCATCACTTTGCTCGAGTGGACTCGTCTATTCTCTGTCTTCTGAGGCAAGTGGGAGGTATAGGCTTTTAAGTAGACCTTTTTTCTCTCTCTCGAGAGAAATAAAACCAATGTTTGAACTATATCATCCTTCGAGGTTACCAAAAAGAATTTTAGCTTTATTTCATAAGTTCACTTTATATGGACTCAAATCCAGAGTATAGTTCGTTTGCATATTGTTTGTAAAACTACTCAAATCATTAAGCAAGCTTGTGTTATAGACTACTATCAAGTCGGGTTCCAACACATCACATTCTTCTACTCTTTGTAGGAAGCGGGAGTCATAGGCTTTATAGTAGACCTTTTTTCTCTCGATCGAGAGAGAAATAAAACCAATGTTTGAACTATATCATCCTTCGAGGTTACCAAAAAGAATTTTAGCTTTATTTCATAAGTTCACTTTATATGGACTCAAATCCAGAGTATAGTTCGTTTGCATATTGTTTGTAAAACTACTCAAATCATTAAGCAAGCTTGTTTTATAGACTACTATCAAGTCGGGTTCCAACACATCACATTCTTCTACTCTTTGTAGGAAGCGGGAGTCATAGGCTTTTTAGTAGACCTTTTTTCTCTCGATCGAGAGAGAAATAAAACCAATGTTTTAACTATATCATCCTTCGAGGTTACCAACAAGAATTTTAGCTTCATTTCATAAGTTCACTTTATATGGAATCAAAGTCAGGATATAGTAAAGGACTTAGTTCGTTTTGTATATTGTTTGTAATACTACTCAAATCATTAAGCAAGCTTGTGTTATAGACTACTATCAAGTCGGGTTCCAACGCATCACTTTGCTCGAGTGGACTCGTCTATTCTCTGTCTTCTGAGGCAAGTGGGAGGTATAGGCTTTTAAGTATACCCTTTTTCTCTCTCTCGAGAGAAATAAAACCAATGTTTGAACTATATCATCCTTCGAGGTTACCAAAAAGAATTTTAGCTTTATTTCATAAGTTCACTTTATATGGACTCAAATCCAGAGTATAGTTCGTTTGCATATTGTTTGTAAAACTACTCAAATCATTAAGCAAGCTTGTGTTATAGACTACTATCAAGTCGGGTTCGTTGTCTTCTACTCTCTGTATTCTGAGGGAAGCGGGAGGCATAGGCTTTTTAGTAGACCTTTAAAGATTATTTTCATGAGTTCACTTTACATGAACTTAAATTTCAGCATAATAAAGAATTTCGTCATTATTAGGGTATGATGGGGTGTCCAAACTTCGCGGATATGTACAACAATAAATAGAAATTGGCTATATAATCAACAATATCTCATAATCTAGACAACTTGATAAATATGTAAAGATACCAAATACACAGCGAAATTCTATACTATAAATTGCGCAACGAAGATATTAACTAAAGGCACGGGGCCAGTGTATAATTAACGGTGCGAAAGCTTTCGTCCTTGAAGCCTAATTTGCATAAAGTAAACAACTTGTTTACGCTAAACCGCTACGAAAGAGTCTCAGCTAAACTGTAATATCTCGCTTTAGAAACCACCAAATGAAATGATTTAAAGTGTCAAATTGAAGAAGAAGAGTTTTTCTAACTCATAAATATTGCAGTTAGTTGTCAAATCTTGTTTTTAAAAGAGAAAACTGTGCGAAACGAAGCGCCATTTTTTGTGTTTTTTTCTCTGAAAATATTGCAGTATTTTTCATATTTTCGGTCATTGCTCAAGATCGAGACTGTTGGAGCTGATAAATCAAAGTATATCAAAGCTCTCCTCCGAATATCTTTTCATGATTTTTCGTCCCTCGGTTATATGTCTGGAAAAAAATCGAAGGCAATGTCATCAACGAACCCAGGGCAAAACGTTCGCGGAAGCGTAGGACTAGTCCCATCTATAAGGGTTCGTGCTGGTGAATAGACCAGTTCACGGTTAGCACATGGCTGCAATGACCCCGAATATCCACAGATCTTCAAAACATGAAGAGGTCCCACTTTGTACATTTTGAAATTATCACTCCTACAGCGATGGAGATGCTACATACTACCCTTTGTTTTCCCTTTTCAAAGAATGCTTCCACCTGTGTATCATGGAGTGCTCTGCTTGTGCATAAATGAATAATGATTACATAACTTTCATGAGCACGTATCCAGTATTTCGTCTCCGTGTATTTCACAATTTGTTCTGCAATGACCTTTATCTGCTCTTGTTTCTTTGTAATGATGCGAGTAAAACATGCTGTTGTGTGGTCGAAATTTAGCAAAACAATGACTTATAAATAAATAAGTATCTGTACTAGCTGGGACAATATGGTGGAGTCCTTTGCTGTATTTGTAATTCAGCTCAATCGACTTTACTAGTTACTCTAGACTCAGTAGCCTGGCCTTAGCCACAGCGTAAATACAGCTGATCGATGACGTATTTTCCATATATGGATGCATGCATGGCCGGTGAAGCAAACAGCGCATGCGTACACCTCCGATATAGTTGTAGTTTCCAGTCTTTTCATGAATCTTCCCCTAGTTTTGAAAGCATTTTTACACAAAACTACTAACTGCTCAAACACGAAACTTCGCTGAGAGTGAGACTGGAGTTTAAAGTCTAGTATAAAGTCTAGTATAATGTTAATTGTTTGCATATTCATATTGTCCCGGACTTATGTCTGGAAAAAAAAACGAAGCCTCTTTTCACAGACCTCTGAAACTGAAAAGTACCCATATCTTTATTAATACCAAACAGTTTTGAATGCAAATTTATTTGAAGAATAATATTATCATTATGTTGGTGCTGTAAAAATGTCACGATCTTTGGTGGAAAAATAAGGGAGATACGCGAAGATGCATTTTGGACGAATTTTGCTCCTCTCTGCAAACAGGGCTTCGATAGCCGTTTCAGCTTTTACGACTTTTCGGGGTTTTAATATTGTACCCTGGCCCCGCGCCTGTTACAGGGTTTCGTCTATATCGCGATTTCAAAATTCTATGTCGATCGCGTATCGCCGTGCGCGACCACTTTGGTTTAAAGGCATAAAAACAAAGAGTCCTATTATTGCATCAAATGCATGCAGGTATAAATGTCATACAATCTCTTTAAATTCCTTCTTTCTCACAATTTTGATGGTATCTGCTCGCAAAATGATGATTTCCAGACCCTTGTCGGGGAGTTCGGATTTTCCTGGAACGGACACAAATGACAACCAAATTTGCCGATCCTTTGTCAAAATTTTCACAATTTATTCCCTAATCACAGACTGACAGAGAAATTTACATCTGAGGGTAATTTTAGGTCGCTCTTTCTGTTGATGATATCAGATTTTCAAAATTTCAATTAGATATACTTATCAAATTATGCGACTGTCCCCGAAATATGGACATCCGCGAAGTTTGGACACACTGCCATACTTCAAAATCATTCTAGAGTCTATACAGCAATGACAGATTTTTAATATCGATACATTTCAAATAAAAAGAACAAATTTCTTTTTCTTTACAACTCCTGTAGGCCAACCATATCATTATTTTCGCATAATCATCGTGTAGTTACTGAACTACTGAGCAATTTCACAGCACCCCTCCCCCGGATCCCTCCACCGGGACACACAAACACACACATCCAACAATAGGACTACGATACCCACTTCTCGGCGGTCTGTCGCCGATCTCCGAAAACTGGAGAAAGGAGAAGTACAATAGGCATATCACAAATTCAAGTACAGAGTACAAACTAGAAAGAGAGAAAGAAAACACAGTTAATCTGGCACCTCTCGACCCTATTGAGATTGAAGCCATTGTGGTGGAGGTGATTATGTAATAGCTAACGGTCCCTCCCTCATTAAGAGGATTAGACTTAATTGGATTACTTGGGAAGAACTTAATCCTCAGATTTGCCCTGTGAAAGTGATGTCTTAAAACCCGAGTAAGCAAGGGACTTAGTAGGGTATGGAGTAGACGGGCCGTTTTCCTCATGAAAGTCCGGCCCGAGAATTGTAAAAAAAGGGGTGTATTTGACTTTTCACCCGGAGATTTCTTTAAAAAGGGGGTGTTTTTCTTTTTTTCTCTCATCTCTTTGGATTCCTGAGAAATTATTCCAAATTTAGGGGGGTACATTGAGCATTTTTCCTGATTTAGGGGGGTCTTCAAGGCAGGAAAAGCCCGCGAAAAGCCCGCGAAAGGGGGGTTCGGAAATGTTGGCAGTCCTCAGATAGGGGGTGCTTTCAAAAAGAGGGTACGAGCATATGCGTACCCTAAATAACACTGAGTGGGGGGGGGGGGGGGGCCGGGGGCTGAGATTTGTAAAAGTTGTTTTTACATGGAAGATTCTGGTGATTAGCAGTGCTTATTCAACCAAATATTTGCACAATTTGAATCACAATCATTATTTGTCGCTTAATCCTTTTAATGACCTTGTTTTCTTTCTCGTTTGCAAGGGGAGAAGAAGCTATGTCACGTTAAAGACATCATAAAGATCGGTGTTTTATGGGTATACACGTGCCCCGCGGAACGTCTATCAAAGTGGGGGGGGGGGGGGCTAAAGTATTTACGATCAGGTAGAGGGTAGCGAGCGAAGCGTAAATTGGTGTGGGGGTTCAGGGTCGGAAAGCTCAGTAGTTTTAGGCATTTAATTACGGTCAGAGAAGCACAAATATTTTGATGCCACATTTGTGTCACTGGCAGGTTACAATATTTGTGTTGAATGACGTAAATCATGGTCTGAAGCAATATTTAATTCAAATAAGACACTTGCTAAAGACTAAAATATTTAATGTTGACCATTTATTTTCATAAGTACATTTTATAGGTGAAAATAAAATTTCCTTCTAAAATATAATACAAGCGAGTACCGTATCATCTCTTCCTCTCACATATTTCTAAAGTTTGTGGCAGATTTGTTTTGTAGAGCAATATATACATGTATAAGCAAGTGTCGCTGAAAGTTGCGCAGTGCGTCCTGGACTCACCAAATAACCAAATCTCACGCACGCAACAAAAATTCCCAGGTTGGTATCCGGAAGTTGGAGAAGAATCATTTTCGCATCGTATATAACTGGTTATAATTTCCATGATTTACATATTTTTTCAATCTGTCATATAGTGTAACAGTAACGAACCATCTGTGAGTAACCAGGGGCGGATCCAGCCGCCGGCAAGAGGGGGGGGGGGGGTCAAATCTTGAGAAAATATTTAGCGGCGAATCAGCCAGCCGGCGAACGGTGAATTATTTTTGGGGATGGGGGGGGGGGGGGCAAATTTTTTTTCTTTTTTTCTATTTGGTTATGACGCATCCGACCATGTCGTGTCTCTGTCATAACTTATTTAGTCGATGGGCAGCGCCATCACATGTCATTTATTGGGCAGGCTATGGAAATTTAAAGAACATATGCCATGATATCACTGACCTCTACATGTTACTCAGATTTAGTTTGGACGGGGATGTGCCGCTCGAGCCTCGAAACCCCTACCCACCCATTTTCGGGGTCTAGGGGACGGAGCCCTCAGAAGCTCAAGGGTTCAGGCATTACATTACGATCAGATGAGCATCCAGGGGCCTAATTGGTGGGGTCCAGAGTGCAGAGCTCTCCAGAAGCTCAGGGGTTTTAGGCATTTACTTACGGTCAGATGAGCATTCAGGGGCCTTGGTGGGGTCCAGGGGCCGGGGCCGGGGCCCCCGGAAGCTCAAGTAAAAATCATGCTATTCCAGTAACATTTGTAAATCACTGCTGTCGAATTAGAAATAAATTTACTTTATGCATTATTATGTCATGTAGAAGAAAAAAAGAGTATTTCTGCTTTATATCATTTTCCTTCTGTTTTGCTATATACACTGCATTGTAAATTAATTTATATTATGTTTACAAACAGAATATTGACTTGTTAGATTACATTGCAAACTGATTTATATGTTTAAAAACAGAATATTGATGTACATGAAGTTTAAAACAATTCGATACATGTTGGTGTCCGCTTAGACTAAGGAACGTTGCTAACCGAAAGAAGGGAGTTGTTTATGGGGGGTAGGGTATGAAAAGTCTGCATGCACAGACTCTAATTGGATTCTTTACCGAAATTTCTAAAGCCTTGCGCAGAGCCTAGCCTAGCCATGTCAGTTGTATTCGGCGTTGTGGCGTGCGCCTGTGATCCAGCTAACAATTGAAATTAAAAACTAATTCAGCCGAGGACGCAGCTTCTAAACTGGGTCACGTCTTTCGGATGGTTAAACTTAAAGGGGCACGTTCCCGCCAGTGTAGTTATCGCTGCTCTAGTCATCGCCATCTTGGTTCCGAAGATCGACTTCTAATTTGCATACAGCTGTCAATCAAAGTACGCGCGGCCTGGCCTGCCTTCGCCAAGCCAGCTGATCGCTGCCGATCGTTACGTCACGAAAGTGGGTGGAAACAGCAGCCGAATCTTAGAGCCGAACTGCGATTGGTATTACTTCGGCACATGTATGCGGTAATCGGCATTGTGCGGGCATTCGGAACATGCCATCTGCGTAAGAGCCGTATTCTGTTGGTGTCAATAGGCACCTAGCACCGTCCGCCAGCGGGTACGTATTTTGAACGCCCTCTGGAATACGGGGAACATGCCCCTTTAAGGTCGATCTCCAGACGTAAATAATCATATCTGATTGATACACATCTGTAAAAACACAATACACACACACGCACACACACACACACACGCAATACACACTACCCCTCATGATCTAGCTCTCTCTCTTATATCTTTTTCTCTATCTCTTCCTCTCTGGCTTTTCCCTTCGAAATACCCTTCTTTTGTGTATTCTTATTCACACCTTTATATGTCTTCTTCATATTTTTTTAACTAAGTTTTCCTTGAGGAAACGACAACAAAATTAACAGGTTATTAAGTTACTGAATTATAAAGGTTTGTGTTTACTTTCGCAAACTTTATTATAGATACGTGCGTGATGTTAAGCTTCTTCGGGTTCAAGATTTGGTCCGTATTTTGTATTCATCAATCCTCTTTTATTCAGTATAGAGCTATACGTAAGTTGATATGATCCTTGATCAATTATTCTGTGAGAAATACCTCTGATACCGCTAATACATTCTTGAACCTGTGCCCCGTCGTCCATATGACCGTAAAGGACCCTTTTCAGGGAGCGGTGTGATGAGTACAAGGAAGTTTCGAATACTTTGGAAGACGAGTGACGCTGGAGAATAATTGCTTTTAATCAGAAAGATTTCCTTTTATCTTTGTTTCTGTGTTTCTTTGCTTCTTTGTTTTCTTCCTTTCTTTGTTCTTTTGTTTCCTTGATTCTTTTTTTTTAATTCTTTTTTATTTATTTGTTTATTTCCTTTTCTTTCTTTTTCCTTTCTTTCCTTCCTTTTCTAGTCTCGTTTAGCTTTCTGTCTAAGATGCTGATTGGTTTCCCTTTTTTATTGCAATAGTGACGATTTCCATCCAATGTAAAATGGGGCGGCAATAAATTCAACTTCCGTTTTCACCAATCTTGTTCGATAATGGCTATAACTAGCATTCCCATGCGACGATAGTCAAAGTGAGTGTTGGAGCAGTTGCCTCCCCCTTTTTTTGGTTTTAGAGGGTAGCTTCTGTATTTTCCACTTTGTTTAATTATTTTAAGAGACTGAGGATGATGGAGGTTTCTGTCTCGACTGTGGCCAATAGTTGGCCGATGATGTAGGGGCTTCGGGGATGGAAGACCATCTAACAACCACGATGACTTGTTATGTGAAGGCACATCTTTAAATGATGATCGCAGAAGGAAGACAGTCTCTTGATGGTCCTAACAGCTGTGGTGTTCGCGCTATTATAGATCCATCCAGAATCTGTCACCAACGTCCTGGCCAATGAGTGATGCCTCGGCCACTCCTTCTCCCATCCCTATCCCCGTTCCCTAGCCTCTTCAGTAGTAGGAAGCTCTGATCGCTTCCATCTTTAGGAGGATTTCCTCCATGCTTTGCGGCCTCTTGAGTGGATCTTGCTCGGTGCAGTCCTCCGCCAGTTCCGCCACCTCGCTGATATTGATCTTCCTTGCGATGGACTCAAGGATGACTCCGAAAGAGTAGATGTCAGAGGCCACTGAGTTGCGCTTTCCATACAGGACAACTTCAGGGGCCATGTAAGTGTAAATTTTTCTCGATCTGTACTCAGCCCTTCTCTTGTCGGAGAATCGCCTCTGTTTGGCGTAAGCCATTGTACTGGCCAATCCGAGGTCGATGATGATGGCGTGCCACCGCTGGCCTCGCGTCTCCAGCAAGATGTTGTTTGATTTCAGGTCATTATGCAGGTATCCTTCCCGATGGAGCTCCATGATGCCTTTGATGATATCCTCACAGACCTGAAGCATGTTAATTAGGCTGAGCTTTGGGTTGGACTTGAAGCGGCGCGTCAGGGCTCGGTAGAGAGGGTACGTCCTGCCAGTCTTCTTGTTGCCGATGAAATCCATCACTGTGCAGAGGTCATCACCGATGGTAACCATCCCAATCATCTTGGGGAAGTAGGGTGACCCTGACAGCAATTGCTGCACCATGGACTCCTTCGTGGCTCTTTCATTCATCAGCAGCTTCTCTTGCTGCAGCATGTCCCTGCGGTAGTCTGAATGCAAAACTGGCTGCTTGATGGCGATGGGTCGAAGGTCATCACCATGGCGACCAAGGTACACCTTGCCGTAGGTGCCTTTGCCGAGGACAGGCATGTTGCTAAGGTCACCTGGTTTCTGGTTACCTGAGAAAGGCAGGATGTCATTGATATCTAGGACCTCGCATTTTATGGTTGGCATTGAGGCAACGGTCGCATGATCAGCCGCGTTCCTCGCTTGGAACCGAGTAGCGCCCTTGTTTTTGTTCAAGCAGTTCTTCTGCAGGCTGTATTGCAAGAGAAAATGAAAAAATAATGACTTTTCTCATTAAGATGAATATTAATCTCTTTGAAATGTTTTGTTTCTTTGTTTGCTTTTTGACATTTATCTTTAACTTTGGCTATGACGGGAATACAAATTAGGTTGTAATTTCTCTTAAAAATGAAGGCAGATTTTCTCAATGGGAAACACTTGCCTATTATACTTGAAGCAATTTGCTTTTTATTGAAAGATACCTTTCGGGGTGTGAGGTCATACTCAGGCGCGTATGCAGGGGGGGGGGTTTGGGGGGTTAAACCCCCCCCTTTGGTATTTTTATGTGTATAAACCCCCCCCCCCCCAAAAAAAAAAAAAAAAACCTAAAACCCCCCCCCTTTGGATTTTTTTTTTTTTTTTTTTTTTTATCATAAAAAAAAAAAAAAAAAAAAAAAATAATTATCCCCATGAATGACCTAAAACAGGTGACCTTACCCCCCCCGAACGGAGCAAAATGTTAATTTTTCAAATTTCGAGGTCAAAAAAAAAAAAAAATGTGTCCTCTTACCCCCCCCCCCCCCCCCCCCCCCCCTCCCCCCCCCCCCCCCCCCCTCCCCCCCCCCCCCCCCCCCCCCGCTTATTCAGCGGTCGGCTGAGTCGTTGCGAAATTTTCGGCCCGATTTAACAGAGCTTAGCAAGACGTTTGACCAGATCTTATTCTAGACACCTGAGGATTGTTTAAAAAAAAAAAAAATTTATCATATTGGCTTACGTTTCGACAAGGTCCCGGAGACTTTGAATTAGGGTCTCTTTCTTTTGGTTGTCAAATTGTAGGAGTTTGACGTCGTTTTGGAGCTCAGCCCTGGAAGCCTTCTGTCTTTCTAGACAATCTTTCTCCTTCTTCATCTGATTAGCATGCAGTATGGTCATCTTGGCCTCGAGAAGACTGTAGACAAAGTTGTGGTGAAAGTGTGATGAATAGTTTTAAGGGAGATGAGAAAATGAAAAAGACCGGGTTCAAGAGTATGGAACAACATAGTTAAGCAAGGAGAGAAAATGAAATAAGAGAGAGAGAGAGAGAGAGAGAGAGAGAGAGGGGGCCTGTAAAATAGAAATATTGCATTGAACGAAATGGGATAAGATCTTGAAACAATGATTATCATAAACATGATTATGTTAATATATTATTATTCCCTATATTGTATCTAAAATAAGATAAAGTCAATTTGAACTCAACACAAAATAAACTTACCTCATGGTTGTCTTCTGTTCGATGAGAGCTTCCTGCAACTTCTCAAGATAACTGTTGGGCTCCTGTCACGTGATAAGAAAATGACCAATCACAATAAACGTTCACAACATGTATTTCATCTCATACAAATTATCTACTTTATAGATTTAACCCAGTTTCAGAAGAAAAACTCGTTGGTATAATGTTAGAGATATATAACTTGTAATAAACCTATGCTTCGATTTCGATCCGAAAAAAGAACAATCTGAACATTATAGAAACTCCCAGTCAAAATGATTATCATTAATCCTTGAGCTCTCTTTACAGAAAATCATGATTACCTTATAATGAGTTATTTTTTATTGATTAATTTTCATGGTTTAATAGAACGCAAGGTAGATTATTCGGCTATTTCTCTGTAGTAAATGTTCATTCGTAATAACATTCATGTTTCTAATTCAAGTGCATAACTTTAGCAATTGCCTAATTCATTTGGCAATTTTCATGTTTTATATCGAACTACCACACCAGATTGAATCACCTATAACTATTAAAGTATTTCAATTAGTTACTCATTATCATTATGACTGATGTGGACTGCGGGGGGGGGGGACTAACCCATACCTCTTGTTGTTCAGGCGCCCTCTTCCACCATTTCAGGCGCAGTTTCTTGTTCCTCTTCTTGCCTTTCTTCTTGGGCTCGGCAGCAAGGAGGGGTTGGAGGTCCTCCATGGATGACGTCAGAGCCTTCAGCTTGAGCAGAAGATCCTATAAGGTTTCAAGAGCAAGAGAATCAGTCAAAATTTGCCCATTTGCTACATATTTAATCCTCAATGTATTTTATTTTGGATTACAATGCGTATTGAATGAAATGACTTGCGAGACTGCATTTTCAAAGTTTGAAATTGATTAAGAAAAAATACATTCTACGCATTTTATGAATTTTAAACGTCTGCATTTCCTTTACATCTCTGTCGTCTTCGACTTTCTCCTCATCATTGTCTGTTTCCTAAATTGCCCTCGTCTTATACCATCCACTCATTTACTAATACTATCTATATAGGTCATCATTGAAATTAAGTTCTATTTTGATAATAGGTGTAGTATAATGGTATTATTATTAGTTCTTATATAGCGCTTTTCAGGACCAAAGGCCTTCTAAAAGCGCTTTACAGATATTTATATTATTACCCCGGTCATCGGATTCAGGCTTATCCGCACACAATGTATGCACATTCTCCATTCCATGGGGAGTAGATCTTATCTTATTTTTTCTGTTTTATTACCTTGACCTGCTCTTCTTGTGCCGCGATCAAATCACGTGATTCACGCAGTTGCTGATCACGGTCTTGCATCTCCTTCTGGAGGTCGTCGAAAGACCACCTGAGCTCGACGACGACATCGGAGTGGTTGGTGTCGGGTGCGAGGCAGACGCCGACATCGGTGGCGAGGCACTAATAAGGACAATATTAAGACTGATGATACTATTTCAAAAATGACATTGCTGATTATGAAAGTGAATTTATATTTCAAGATTAAATTTATATGTTTGTATTATACAAACGCGATTAGTGCTGTGATTCGTTTATTTTGTGGCATTAAGCTTTCGCGAATCTGGAACCTTCCGAATGTCACCAAAGTTTTCTAGTTTATGTCTTCATTATTAAATTTGTGAGAAATTAAAATGTTTAAGCACTGGCATGTGTTCGCGAAATTATTGAAGCTATATATTAATAACATTATGCACTGAAGTATAGAATTTGTTTTCATTCAAATGTTTGTCAATACAATGTGGATCTAATTTACCTTGACGTCCTGTACTTGAGCTTCCAATCTCAACTCAAGTTGTTTGGTCCGATCGGTGGCCGTCTGAAATAGATAAGTAACGAGCAATATAACTACATGTATTAGGGACACTTTAGTGGGTGGAGCAGTGAACGTTTTGCTGATGAAGGGATAAGCTTGCGCAAGTCAATGGCGATTGTACGATCTCAATTTAATCACTAAGAATTTTAGAGACGGCTCGTGCAATAATTGTTTTGTTATGATTTGTGTTTCTTTCATTTAACAGGAAAATAGACTTAGCAGACATTTGAATGAATTTCACTAACAAATTGTTGTGTTGACGATTGCAATTTGGTATTATGCTTTTTCTTATAAAGTTTCTTTACATTTTCACTATTTTTGTAATTCAGATTTATTTGTTCTCTGTTTATCGGATGTGCAAAGAATAAAATTGACCTGAATTGAAAATTGAGATAGCCTTACCATCAAATTTAGTTCAAGTTCGTCATTCTGAGCCTGGACCTGGTCCCAAGCTTGTCTGAGGTTCTGGGCCAGGACCTTTGGGGACTGGATAGCATCCATGCTATCTGTGATCAGCTTGATTGGATTGGCCAATGTCTAAAGGTGGAGGAAGAGGAGGAGGAGATGGGGAGAAGGAAAATGAAAAAGGGGAAAGGACAGAGAGGGGAATGAGAACATAGGTACGAGGACATGAAGAATAGGAAAAAAAGACGGTGGACACGGTGGAATGAGGGAGATGGAGAGAAATAAAAGGAAGAGAAAGGGGAGAGAGGGAGAGAGAAAGAGAGAGAGAGAGAGGGAGAGAGAGAGAGAGAGAAAGAAATAGAGAGAGAGATAGAGATAGAGAAGGGGCATATGGCGAATAATAGAATAACTCAAGAACTGCAGTAGAATGAAAGAGAGAGAGAGAGAGAGAGAGAGAGATAGAGAAGGGTCATATGGCGAGTAATAGAATAGCTCAAGAACTGCAGTAGAATGAAAAAGAGAGGAAGATGTTCAGGATAATTTTGAAAAATAATAAAGAAAATGTAATAAAGAAGATAGGAGATGAAAAAGATGAGGTATAAAAACTGACATAACTAAAAGAGGTATGACAAAAAGAGTTGATGGTTTATGGTCAGCAGAGATACAGTGAAAGAAATGAAGGGACGGTGAAGGTTGAGGGGGAGGGGCTGATAAAGATAAATTTCATAAGAAAAATTATTATTAGATGTGAATATAACTAAATACTAATTACGGTCGCGTTTAATTATGAAGAGAGTTTAAAATTGTAAAACGGAACAAATAAGAGGATAATATAAAAGTTTAAAGAAAGATGTTGTAAACTAATATTAAAATGTTTCTAATTATAATGACGCCATTGAATGTTTGGCATAGTAAAATGTCATATCAGACTTTTGTAAACTTTTCACTAATCATTTTGTATATGAAAAAAAAACATAAAATATTGCCTCCATAAAAGGAAAGCAAAAAAAGCAAAGCAAACATTAATAAAGAAAAGCCCGTTATAGTTCAGATGCGCTGTACTGTTTTTGCTTTAAAAATCTTACCAGCATCACAAAAGATAATTCATCACCTTGATCTGGAGGTCCATTTTGTTTTTCATGGTCCTACATCTCTCTCTCCAAGTTGCAGTGCTCTCGGAACGCCGAACGTCGAGAACCTGTCGGGCCTCGAGGAGCTTCTCAGCCGCATCCGCTGGGGTGGAGTCCTCCGTTGCCTCGGAGATGGAACAAGCCGCGGTGATCAAGTTCTGGAGAGAGAGATGTGTAAGGAAATGGAATTCAAAGAAAATATGACATATACTTATTTATATGAAAACTGACAAGGTATTTATTGAGAAGAAAAAAATAGCAAAAGTCATATTAATTTGATTGAAATATAATGCTAGAAGTCACAAAAAGTAAGAATTGACATAGGGGTAGAAAATTTCTTTTAACATTGCAGTTTCGATTAATTTGGGCGTGGTGAAAATTTACTTTCTAGTTTTATCGAGAAAAGAGATGATTATGATTTTGAACATTATTGCTGTTTCTTGTGGTTAAATGTTTACGAAGAGTTAACATTTCATGAAGATGTAAAATTCAAAGAAACTATATGGGGAATTTGAATGAGATTATCTTTATTAAGAATTAACTGTACCTTAACTTGGGCCTGTGCTGTGGTCTTATCCTTATCAGTGCTTATGAGATCTTTTCTGAGGCGCTTGGTCTCTGCCTCCTTCTCCTGCCAGCGTCCCAGAAGAATCATAGCCAGGACTTCAGTGGAGTTATTAGCTGATACTCCGCTGATTGCGCTAACTACTTTTAGCAAGGTATTGGAATGCTGTAATGATATCGTTAAAGTCGATGAATAAGTTAATAAAACTATTGATTTATTTTTAAAAATGTGATCCGTGAAGTATAAAATATTATTGTCCTAACATGGAATTCAGTGTGCAGGCAATGGCAATTGAATACACTCTCGTTATAATACTCAACGGCAATTTTTTTCCTATTCTGATCATAAGATAAAGATTCAACACTTCCAACTCATTTGCCATAGTGTATGTTAGTTAGTTAGTTAAATTGTTTGTTTTTGTGTGTTTACTTCTCTCTCACGCCCCCTCTTTCTCTCTGACTATGCCCTCCACTCTTCCTCATGCCACATCAGAAAAGACAAAAATCAGAAGCAACGTACCTTCTGCTTTTCCATGTGATCTTGAGTCTGAAACTCAGTGTCTCCGGCCTGAGTTGGGGCGTCAATCAATGACGCTTTCTCCGGGGTCTGAATTTCTTCATCTCCACGTGGAGTCGGGGGCTCAGCCTCGGTCTTCTGAGTGCGAGCCTCTGTTGAGACTGTATCAGACTGAGTCTGTTCTTCCACAGGCTCATAAGTGAGAGTCTCTGTTTTGGGCCCAGTCTGCGTTTGGCAGTCTCCGCGTTGAGTAGGGGGCTCAGCCTCGAGCTGAATCTGGACCACGGCTGAATCCATATCACACTGAGTTTGCTCATCTACAGGCTCGTGAGTGAGAGTCTCTGTGTTGAGTTCATTCTGGGTTTGCCAGTCTCCATTTTGAGTAGGGGTATCAGCCTCGATCTTTTGAGTGAGATTAAGTGAAACCTCCATGGTAGACATTTTGGTACATCCACAAGCTCAAAAATGAGAGTCTCTGTGAGTAAGGATTGTTCCAAAGTCTGGGTATTTCAATCTCCTGCTCAGAGCAGGAATGTCGTTCAGTTATTCACTGGAATGATAACCGAAGTTCCCAACTTCTGAAATCAAATATAGATTATAATGATTACCGTGATTTTGGAAATTTTAAAGATACAATATGCTATAAGGGTGTTTTGAATGTCTTACAGTAGCTACATTGTACGAGTGACATTGTAAAGGACTAAAAATGATATACATTCTGCAGACTATGTTTGGGCAAGGAATTTAACAGATAATGCAATCAAATTGAACATAATTTGTATGTTATGTTTGAAATTATCATGATTATCGTTTACCTGAACAAATAGTAAAGTTTCCGACAGACAGACGCTAGTATACTGATGAAATAGATTTCCCAGACACATGCAGGCGTAAAAATTGTGGAAATCCTCGTAAAATCTCCGAAATTGCAATGAGCTAGCTCCTAATCAAAGAGATAAGACAAGAATGAGCGTTTGTTGATGCGAAGCTAGCTTACTACAGTGGTGCGCATGCGCGATCACCATGACATAAACTTTCGACCAACCGCGCACAAGGATAGGGCAGTTATGTGTGTATCATGTGCGCAGAGCTCTTGACGTAACAATGGCCTACGCGCAATATGTTGGAGATTTGGAGCTACGCAACAATCAATATTCATGCATCATAAAGTATTCAAGACAGGGGTCGTTATTGTGTACCAAATTAGTTTGTAAACACCTACGGAAATGAATACTGGACATGGGGTAATCAAAGTTATGTGATAATCATTATTCTTGAAGCTTCCCCATCACTTTGAGAGATTGGCTTTTCTAAAATGTACTCTATGTTTAATTTTTACCAAGGAGTTAGGAGAGCAGCTGTCCTAACTCTTTGTTTTAACCAACTGACTACAACATTTTATTTCTTAATGAATTAACAATAATTTGTGCTGTTCAAAGTACTTTAAAATCGAAACGTTCACGTGTGTAAAAATGTCATATATTTTATTTATAATGGGAGTGCTGTAGAGAAACAGCAAGTTTTATGCGACGAGAAATATTTTATGATTTTTCGCAAGTTCATGGTATTTTTCTTCGCTTTTGATATCTATTTAATCTCTTCTTATCTACCTTTTTTGTTTTGGGTCTATGTTCATCCATCTTTCTGTTCATATTTCTTTCCATTTACCACAATTTACCCTAATTTTTGTCTCCTTCATATTTTCAATGTCTGTCTCTGACTCTCCGTATCTGTCTGCTCCCTCTCTTCTATATTTCTCTCTTCTCCATCTGCCTTTCTACCCCTCTCTTAAATTTTGTTTTCTCTCTCTCTCTTTCTCTCTCACGCTACCTTTCTATCACATCTCTTCCCTCTCTTTTCTCTTTCCAACTTTCCAACTTTCTAACGCCATTCTCTTTCTCTCAATCTCTCTCTCTTTCTCATTCCCTTCTCATAATTTGGATCCCTACTCCCTAGTGACTCTTCCCTGGACGCCTGTCCGCTGCTTCTGAGCTTAAAATGTATAAGTTTTTTTTCTTCACATTAATTGATTCGAAAAGATACTTTTTAGATATCCATTAACTTCAGAACACTCTAATCCATAATGCTCCATACAGGGATTAATCGGCCCCTGAAGGCAATCATTAAAAACAAATGGGGGGGGGGGGGGGTCGTCAGGTACGACAGAAAACATATTATATCAACCAAAGCCATTAAAAGTATCATCTTTGGTCCCAGACCATCTTGAATGGACACGAAATGCATAAATACTACAATGATTAGCCAATCAACGCTGTATAATAAATTTAAGAGGCATACTAGTTCATCTGGTAAAAGATCTTTGAATAAGAAGATAGAGAATGCATGTCAAATGCGAAATGATGATTAAAGGAAACACAGTTATAGCATGCGTGAATATCACTTTTAATGACATTCGTTTTATTCCAAATTATCAGTGGTCAAGTTTGTGGCCAATTCTGTGAAAGTCTGATGAGCACCTACAGATAAATGCCCTATTGTGTAGAGATGTCGTGGTGTGGTGGATAAATCACCAGACTATGGACAAATGGTTCCCGGTTCGAGTTCCGTTCACTAAGACATTAGTCATTTGGTAAGATATTAATCTACGTTTACCACTCTCTACCGAGGTGTAGGTAAAAAGGAAAAAGAAGAATTTATGATATTAACAGCGTTCTTTCAGATGAGTACGAAAGAGTTATAATTCATAATATGGTGACATCATAACTGAGTATACAGTGAAAATTAATAAACATTACTACTTTGGAGAAAGTTAATTATCAAGAAATATCAAATTACAGAGTTATGAAGAATTTACACAAAATAGCACAATTTCCCCAACATTCAACTTTATTACGTAAACTTGACCTATTTAGCTTACGATGTAAAGCACACAAATGTACCTTTTACAGCAAGAACTATACATTAAAAAAAAAAGTGATTTGATAATCTTTCCCTGAGCGAAATCGGGGGGGGGGGGAGCTTTATGGTCTTCAGACCGTCACAACCCACCATTAACGTCCAGTATTCATTGCAGTGGCAATTCATGATACAGGGAATAATGGTATTTTACACGAAATGTTGTTTCACTATAGGTTCACCATACTTTGCCCCATCACATTTAGCCCGTCCATTCTCGATTGCTCGTTGCACATGAGATGACCTTGTATTGCCAGTTGCACGCAAGGCGCTATTTTGATTGCGTCATTACATGCGCTAATTAAACCTACTAAGGCAAGTAGCTTATTCGCCAGTATTTCAGAGTGGTGGGTGCACTTCCCATTTTGTATTTATTGTGTACGATGCCTCTCGCATGGCGACGCAAATACCCCACCAGTCAGTCTTGCGTCAGACTATGGCGCATACTGTGCAGCGGGCATTAGTGTCTGTCCAGATCTTTGATCTCATACAAAAAGGGTGAGTGCGAAGAAACAGTTCAATTACTGGGGTGTGGACGAATGGCCTTCACAAGCTTAACAAGCGCAGGTATAATGGCGCAGGTATAATGGCGCAGGTATAATGGCGCAGGTATAATGGCGCAATCGAAAAAAACGCCTCGTGTGCAACGGGAGTGCCATGGGTTTGTATCTTGTAGGCCTTCATCGATAAGTTTCTATACATGAAAAATGGTTACTCTTCCAGGAGTGTCAAGCATGAAAGACATTAGTGCAATACTAGAATCCAGTGTTATCATTTCTATTAAGGCCGGGGGGGCCATTATGCCCCCCCCCCCTCCGCGATTTCCCCCCCCCCCCCCCCTGATTGTTCGGGAACGCACACGGATGGCGCCCCGTCGCTTGGTGACTTTCTTTCGAGTCTTGCGCATCTTTTAAAACATTTTTTTGAAAATCGGGCGAACAGTTACAAAGTCACGTGACCTTTTGTCTTTGCATGTCAGCCCGAAAATCGCTCATTTTCGTGATTTGTGTACAAAACATATGGAAATGTCATTTTTCCTAAAATGATATAAAACATTGGTTATTGGGTCTTGTTTAAAGTTTAGGTGTTTGTTTCGGGAGTCACAATAGTTGAATTGTAGTTAGAAATTAAAAAAAAAAAAAAAAATACATAAGTTGAAAAAACAATGAAATAAACTATAAGTTGAAAAAACAATGAAATAAACTATAAGTTGAAAAAACAATGAAATAAACTATAAGTTGAAAAAACAATGAAATACATAAGAAATTATCAAAACAAGAGATAACATAAGGAATGACCTAGCTCTTCCAAGTTTTTTGTCGTATTATTCTTTCAAATGGTCTAACGAATACATGTAGTAAAAAAAAATCTTAAATATAAATAATATATGATTTACGGGTAGAAAGATGAATTTTATGACCGTATCAAGGACCTCAAATAGCCCGGCCTTTTTAGGGTTAAGTTACAGAATGATACGACAAATAATTTAGTTACAAGCTGAATTTTGGTTACGATTCATTTACAGGTTCTTGTGAATAGTTTACGGATGGCTACGTGTTGTTGTGAGTGGTTTACGATTGGTTTACGATACTTATGGATTGTTACAATATATTTACGGAAGGTTAATCTGTGGACAGGCAATCGTAAAGAGATTTTTGACATGTCAACAAATTTTCTTATCCTTTCACGGATTCTTAAGAGTGTCTGCGAGTTGCGACGAGTTATTTACGGATACCAGCGGGTTATTTATGGAGGCTTGCGATATTTTAAAGAATGTTTATCTGTGATAAACACATTTTCAGTTTCTTTGATAGGACTTATTGAAATCTGGTTACACGCAACTTATCCTCCAATATTCAATATTGAGAATTATGAATTCATATATTAAGACCGTAAAAATGGAAAGGGGTGAGGTGTCGCTTTTTATACTCGTAATGATGTACAGTGTAAAATAAGACATGATATTCAATTTTAAGGAATAGATACATTTTTAAAAGAAATTATTGATGATAAACATAAAGAGTAAAATCGTTGGGGCAATGTATAGACCACCTAACAATGTAGCTGACACATTTTTTGGATAACTTAGAATCATGACTTGAATTTACTTCTAGAGAAAATAAATATATTCATATATCATGCAGACTTTAATATCGATATGTCATTACCTAACACTGTTCTTGGCCAACACTTTACTGATTTGTTATCTTTATTTTCTTTCAAACCTCTTATTGATAAGCCAACTAGGATTACAAACTTAACACATACTATAATTGATAATATTTTCCCACACGTATTAGATAATAAACAAAACGGACTAATATACTATATTTCAGACCATTTACCCATAATTATGTACGATATGCCCGAACGATAAGCACTTATTAAAAATTCCCAATGAAGAATAAACAAAGCGTAATGATCATTAAAGATATACTAAGTCAGGAAGGCTTATTTGGCCTCATTTATCTTCATTCTTTTACTTACCTCGATACTTTCAAGTTTTCAATTATATGCATTGTCATGTGTGTGTATTTCAGTTGTAACTCTTTATGTAAATCAATTTTATTATATACTATCATTGTTATTTGAATGTTTTGTAATTGATTTATTAATAAATGCAGAAACATCTGCTGAAAAAGGTTATTTATACATCTGATGCCTTTTTCACACCAATATTTAAAGAAGGCAGATTGTTGTTCATTTAGTATCGAGCTATTTCTCCACAACGGATAAGTAAACCAATCTTCTTCTCCTTCTTCTTCCTCTTTGGGTTAAGTCTATACCTCAATCTCTTAGAATAAGTTAAGTTATTTATTGGGGAGAGGTTTCCTTTAACACGAACTAAATATAAAGACACACACAAAGGCACACCGATACGAAATAACAGCTACGGTTATTTTCATTTTTAATTCAAAGTACAAAATATCCCCATAAATCAAGGCATACCATTGTTTGATTTCCCCGAAACCCATAGTAGCATATATCTGGAATGAACCAGCTGGAATGAACATAGCTTACACATGTTGCCTTTCAAGAAGCATTATAAGGCGAATCTCATCTGAACATGATGATAACAAGGGCCTACGGCTCCGCGAATAATCGTTTCGTTTCACAGAAATGCCTTTAAAAGGATGAAAGTAAAATAAAAATTCACCGTCATTATGTACAAAAAGTATCCCCTTTCGCCAAAATATACACATACATAATAAGCATATACACATAGTCACGTTGTAATGCAAGTAATGCATATACACATCGGTAAAGTTTTGTGCGATTTTAAATATAAATCTATTTATCCAACTACAACATGCATACTGCGCAAGAAAACATGAATAGAGGATACATGCATCATAACGCGTAATAAATTATTTGAAGTTTTGGAAGAGAGTTTAACGTGTACATGACTTCTTTACCCAAACATAATTTGTTTAAAAACATTTCAAGTGTTGACTTGTATACTCATAATCATATTAGACGGTATTTTTCTTAAACGCAAAATAGGTGGATTGTAATGCGCATCCCACCCCCTTCATTCAAATTCTTTTAGCCCACTACATTTCGAGAATTATTTGCAAAAGCCTGTAGTCCAAAAAGGGGAAAATGGTAAGTTTATTTTGGATAATGAGTTAAATAAGTACATGTAAACGGTGTGAGGTATGGTATGATGTTTGTTTGATAAAACAAAACATGCAGAAGGGGAGAGACGAAGAAAGATACACAGAGAGAAAGGTGGACAAAGAGAAAAAGAGACAGATAAACAGACAGAAACAGGAAGGGACAGACAGAGTGAGAGAGAGAGAGGAAGGGGTGGGCGGTAAGAAGGGGGAACCGATAAATTATTACACCACCAATATTGCCCGGTACAACATACTTAAATGTATCTACTTTTGTTTGATATACAATGGATCCCACTTTCATTTAAATCAACTTTTACAATATGCGTTGATCATCCATACCAATATAAAAAGTGAAAGAACTGGAAGAGTATTACATAAATCATGAAATATTTGTTTCAATATAACTATGAAAATGAGAATAAGTAAAATATCTAACAGTTTTTCAACAACAAAATTTATACGAGGTAGAGGTAATGCATATTCATGATGAACTTACAGAATATCGTTCTTTTATTAGACCTTCCTGTGTGCTTGTCCCAAAATCATTTACATAACACATTGTCTGTTCCTAAACCCTTATATACAATTTATTACCAGAAGCACACAGAATGTGATATCTTTAAGTCGTCATAAAACTTAATAAGTGCAATTTCAATATGAAAAAGAAAACATGAATAAACATGCATGAATACATTCATTTCTCCATTTAGCAGCCTATGTTACATGATATTCGAGAAATGCTTGCCATAGAGTACCGAAGTTTAACATCATACTGGCCAAGTTGACAAGGTTGCTGGTTCCAATTTATTTGATGGCTAAACGATGGTGTGAGGATCACACCAGCTCAAAACACTAAATTTGCCCGGCTCCAATCCGTTGCTTGGACGATTTCGCGGGAAACTTCATGCGCATGCTCAGTTGTTTTGAACCAATGACCTGCATGGACGAGCGGTTATGATGTTAGCACTTAAATACTCTGTAGCTCGTTAGTTAATAGTACCACTCATGCATGTTTCAATGTCCCATATATTCCAAAATATATTAAACAATTAGAGTATAAGAAAACGCGTAAAGATAACAAATATTCAAATACTTTCAAAAGTAAAAATATACACCAGTGCTTTCTTGTTCAGCCATCTAATCTAATTTTGGTTTATGTTAACGTAGCACCAAATAATGATTTTCACGAATATAACTAATAATAGAAACGTAAAAATGTGAAAACCTTTTGACTTTCATTGCGCCATATTCTACAGCAAAATGCATAAAGTGAATAAATTTATCAAACTGTCTATTTTTTACCATTGCATGGAAAGATCGTTTGATGGAATAATGCAAAGCAAAATCAACAACTTATTGAGAAATCATGTAGATTTTTAGGGAGTACTGAAATTGTAATAAAATGCATGAACGTAAGGTAATATAATTGGAAAATCAGACAGTTGTTTCTTTAGTCAGAAATGTTTATATCACATGTCTTCTCTATTACTTATGCAAACATTTGTATTGTTTTCAAAAAGTTTCCTTTACATGAAACTCATTTCGGTTGACCGTCATACTTAATGGAATGTTGATACCTTTTGAAAGAAAATGTTGACCACAAACCAGTACTGAAAGATATATTTTGAATCTAAAGCTGCAATGGATACAATGTACTGAATATACAAATATTTTGCCATAAAATGGTGAAAAGACATCAGTAATATAACTACACATCCAACACACTTATTTTTAGGGCTGCCATTTTTTCATAACATATTCCATGCATCAGTAAACAGAAATAAACACGTTTTTCTCAATAGGGTCTCACATGCCTCAAGGCCCATGGAAATCAATATATTATTACAACTGAAATAAGGTAGGAATAAATTCACCCTCTTTTTTTCCTCACAATTATTATCAATTTACAATCAGAAATTCCACCTTTTGTTAATCTTAGATTAATTTTCTAGAAGAGAAACAAACTAGTAACTTCGAATATTAGCTTGAAAGACAATCTTTAGAAGAGAGCTGCTTTAGAAAAGCACCGTTTGAATTCGTATGAATTGGGAAAGACGTATGAAGACAAAAAATCAACATTACTGAAATTAAATAAAAGAAACTTTAAAAGATAAAGATTTGTTAAATGTTATCTCTTCTGATTCCAATCTCAGCTTGGCATCCACTGATGTAGTCATTGAATGTGGCCCATTAGTGTGCTGGCAATAACACGCTTCTACTACACTGGATTTCAATGTTGCACGCGAGGTGTTTGATTTGCCAGACGTTAGGACTGCGTCAGCTACTGTTGCGTGATTTGCCTCACGTCATGACTGCGTCAGCCACTGTTCCGGTCTTTCCACAACTTTAGAACGGCATCGTACCAAAACAAAATGAATGCGAAAGGAATAGTGGAAACGTTGCGTTGAACTACTGGCTAATATTAGCATAGGAAATTAGGAAATTAGCGCATTCGAATTAACGACTTGTGAGTACTGGGCATTATTGTTTTCCTATATACATAATTAATCTTACATCGCATAACTCACAGTACTATTTCCACCTTCTTACTTTCCAGATTCAGTTTTACATCATTATAAATCCATCTTTGAATATATTCCATAAGGTCTTCTGTTAAAAAGAAACTTTCTCATATAAAACTAAATTGTTATCTTCAGATAATTGATATAAATGTATTCTGTTAAAAGCAGCAAAAGGTATAACATTCTGTTTAAGCCTTGTTCGACAATATATGGTAAGCCTCTACTATGGTAATGCAATAAATGAGAAAGACCGGTGAATGCATATAAACTTTACTCTCTTACTTTCTAAACCTCATAAAATGTGTGATGAAAGCACTAGTAGAAATAGTCACACCGAAAACCAGGACATCGAACATAATACACTGATCACCCAAGCGTTTTGAAACATTTAGAAAGGCGTTCTTGCATAAACCTGAAAGTAACACATTTAAAAGAAATATAATTACATACTTTTATCCCCAACATTTGTCAAAAAATACCTCTGCTGGTGTTGGAATTGATAAACCATCACATTAAATAAAAGGTCATGAATACATTATAATTTTGTGTCATCAGAAGAAAAACTGGAATTCGGACAAACCAAGAGGTAACATTCAAGGAATTAATCGTATATAATCAAATAAAAAATACAAAATAATTAAAATCATCAAATATTGTCTATACAGCAGCAGATCCTGCACCAAAATAAACTATACAAAAAAAAAAAAAAAAAAAATTAAATGTATTACCAGTAACTGAAATACAAAATTTAAAAAGTTATACTTGATGCTATAATGCAGACGAATTAATAAAATAAAATCAAAAGCAAAATTATAGATAATATTGTATTACATTGAAATTACTAACAAATATATAACTATTTTCTTGCAAAAAGCAAGATGTGTTCTTCGTTTGATGCATAGGTTTTGGAAGTGACCTTTTCAGTTTTGTCATCAGTTCTGTATCTAGGCGATGGGAGACAGGTATTATGATGACGCGGCTGTAAATTAAGGAGACAAAAGGGAGAAACCAAGAAGAAAACAAATATTATTTTCATATTTATACTTTCCATAAGATAATCAAATGTAATGACAATGTTTGTTGTCATTAAAAACGCGAGTAATCAAAATGGTTAAAAGATAAATTCGCCCTTTTTCAATTAATTTCATAGTAAAAATTAATGTCATATTGAAATTAATGTTAAGGAGTAGTACTTAATCAAATTGTGGTATTACTCAGTACGTTAACTAATTTTGTTTATAAAAAGTAAATAAAGATAGGGAAGTGTGACAGAGAGGGAGAGAAGGCGAGAAAGAGGAGAGAAAAAGGAGAAGGAGGAAGAAGAGGAAATGAGAAGGAGAAGAAGAAGAAGAAGAAAGGAGGATGAGATAAAAAGGAAGGTTGGCCCTTTTCATAATACAAGAGAGAAAAAGAGAAACAGATGGAGCGCGAGGAAGAAATGTTGGGGGGGGGGGGGGGGGTGGAGCGAGAAAATGCTGAATGTGTCACCGATCACAGAATATAAGCATGAAGCATGAACGAAGCAAATGTTGTGAAGCAGTAAGCATTAGAACAGGAGATATTAAAGGAAATTTAAAATGCAATTAATTATTAAACATGGTTAAAACTATAACTAAATGCAATAACATCAAGCTGAAACAAAGATGCGAGTATAATAATAATAAAATAGTTATGCAAATGCAAGAAAGCAAGAAGTAGCACGTCAACAGATCTCTCATAGCAAGAAAAATATAAAGGGAATGGGATGGAATTTGGTGAATATTTGCTTGGCCTGTTGACAAGACACAAATAATTGTCGACAGCTTAGTGAATCATTTTGTCCATATATTTATACTTTTTTTGGCAAGGTAAAAATGTTCTAAACTAAAAAAACGTGTATTGCACACATACGGTATACACGTGAAATTGTCACTCATGGTACAATAATATGTTTTTATGATTTAATCATAATGATGAAAAGAAGAAACAGGACCGAAGTTGGAGATGAAATAGGTAAACAAAAAATTAGAAGAAAAGATGAGAAGAAAATGGAGGGGAAAGGGAAATGGGAAAGGGAAATGATGAAATGAAGAAAAAGAAATTAAGAGACAGGTATAGAAATAGGTAAACAAACAAAATTAGAAGAAAAGATGAGAAGAAAATGGATGGGAAAGGGAAATGACGGATGGGAAAGGGAAATGATGAGATGAAGAAAAAGAAATTAAGAGACAGGTATAGAGATAGAGAAATAACGTGGAAATGGTGTGAAAGGGGAAGGAATGCAAAGAGGAGACGAGCAGAGAACTTAAACCCCTTTCACAGTTGCCTGATTTGCATCGGAGGCGTCTGAAACGGCCACTGTGAGAAGAGTACAAGAGAAATAGCCGTGGAAATAGCAGATAGGAAGAGGGGAAATAGCAGATAGAAAGAGGGGAAATAGCAGATAGAAAGAGGGGAAATCGGCGATAGAAAGAAGAGAAATAGGCGATGAAACGCTGTATACGAAACTGGGGAAAAACTGGTCAAAGGTCTTTAACGGGTAAAAAATTATTAATATACTGGGTGTAGCAAAGGTCCAGTCCCCCGCCCATGCAAAATACAAATCATTTGACACCTTTCTTGATATGAGAGCTCTGATATGTACGTGCAAGGCAGAAAGAAGAAGAAAACAAATCATATGGAGTTGCGTGCGAAATTCACCTCAAAATGAAAAACAGTGAAACACATAAAGATATTCATGCAGGGTGTGAAGAGACAAGACTCGGTCGAGCGGGCCACGGGTTGTTTGGGGAAGAAATGTCGAGGGGGATTCCATCTTGCATTTGTTGACGATGCTCATGTTGCAGCAGGAGATGGTGCTGCTCTTGCTGTTGCCGGTGGGCCAGGGCTAGGCTGGCTTGTTGTAGGTGATGGATTTGGGCAGCGTAGTCTACAAAGACCAGATTGCAGGGCCGCAGTGGGTGGGGGAATGAAGGAGGAAGGAATTATGAGTAAAAGAAAATTGCACTATAAACTAAAAGCACGGCAAAAAGAATGTTAGGGATTTATCAATTAACAAACAGAGGCATGCAAACGAAAGAATGAAATGAATAGAAAGGCTGTTTGTTACTGGTTGCAAATGCTTTGTGAGACAGGCATACAGTGTTGTTGATGCAAAATAAAAAAGTTGCTTTAAATGACTCGACGATTAGCCAAAAGCGTATAGAAAATTGACATGACTGACATTTGAGTATTCGAAGAATTATTTCCATATCAGCATCGATTATCAGAAATGTGTGGATCCACTTACTACCCTCTCTCCATGTTCATTATTTTTAATTGAAAACATGTTATGCATGATTAAAAAAGAATGCCTTATATACTAGAATAAATATATTCGTGAGGGTGAAAAACAGGGCGATTTACGAAGAAAATGAATTCTTATCAAAGAGTGAAAAAAGGACACACAGAAATAATAAAGCAATAAAGTGAAGGAACAAGAAATGTTAAAACCCTGTCGCAAACATGCTTGTAATATCGCTAAAAACCACATACAACAAATCAAGAGCATGCTACAATATCCCTACAAATGTCCAACAAAATTATATTTTAAGGAGATTGATATCGATATGGTATTGAGATTGACAAACTGGTGGTTTTAAAAAGACATCTTATTAATAAGGTGTGAACAACGAGGCGAACAATGCAATTACAAGAACTGATTTGGGATTTGATACTTGCATTTTAATCTACAAAAACGCAAAAAACTACCATGAACGCGATCGTAACTACTTTCGAGAAATCAACTCAAGGGCAGTGTCCTACAGAAATCAGATTCAGATTCCGTAATATATCCAGGGGCGGATCTAAGGGGGGTTCGGCGGTTTAAACCCCTCCCCCCCCCCCCCCTTGGGCGGCCAAGTGAAGAAAAAAAAAAGTAAAAGGGTAAAACGGCGCGATTTTTGGAATATATTTTGGTCAAACTTTTAAAATCATGGAGAAGTGATGTTTTTACACATACACAATAGTGAACACCCTAGGATTAAAGTGTTCAAACTGAATAGAAAATCGCATTTACGGAGCATGGAGAGGGTGGAGTTAGGATGGTGTTAGGGTGGGGTTAGGGCGGGGTCCTACCTGCTTTCACTGACGCTGTGGTGGTGTTGGGCAAGAAAGTCGCTAATGAGGCAGTGGTGATCCCGGTGATCCCGGTGGTCTGGCCGGCTGTCGTGAATGTGGTTCCATTCGCATCTGTGAAGCATTATGAGCAAGATGAGAGAAATACGAGGGGAAGAGAGATAGTCTTAACTAAGTCTAAAGAAGGAAAAGAAGGTGCACGGCAAATGGGAGGAGAGCTCCCAAGATGCGTCACAGCGTTGCCAATTCGTATTTGATTGATCGTACCCTTGAAAGTTCATAACTTATTTTCTATCGATTTTTGCTCAATTTTTCACTAACATATTTTTCTCATGTTTTTTCTCATCTATTAAAGGTACTATGTCCCATTTGCAGGCCAAAAAAATGAAAAAGTTAAATTCCAACTGCATTTGAAAGATAATACTAATTTAGAACTTCCCTAAAAAAGGTGGGGCTTGAAAATGTCTTCAAGTAGGAAAATAACGACTATTAGTTGTCAAATCGACTTTAGGGCTATAGAGCCCAAAAGTAATAGTCTTGATTTTCAGACAATTGTACCGAATGGTCATACGTTTTATGCTGCGCAAAGATTAAATCAGTTTAATCTTGGCCATCACAAGAAGTGGGTTATTGATGTAGACAAATGCTCATGTACCCTTTACAACTCTTTCCATGTATGTTATTACTAAAGAAGAAAAAAGCCACTCAGTCACTCAACAGTGTCTGACAGTGAAGTCTAGCAAGTAAACGGGTCTCCTTGCATAATTTGAATATGAGGACACTGCTAACGTTTAAATTTCACAGATAGGATATACATGACATATTCATAATTCCTGCAAAGTTCTACAGCATTTGAGGTTGGCTGCAAAAGGGACATAGTACCTTTAAAACAAACTTAATATCAGGGTGGAAATCCCCTTTGAGAAAAAAATAAGCATAAATTATGTACAAACTAGTCGAGTGTCGTTGCACTGAACAACAAATTAAATCACCCCCCCCCCCCCCCTTCTAATTTCATCTGATAAAATCATACTTACTTTGAATGGGAGGTTGCGCAGTCGGGTAAACTTCTTGATAACCGAGAACACTGGCGGGCTTCAGCTCTGTGAAGGTGGCATTGTCAGCTACTCCAGGGCTACCGGCGCTTAGGACAGGGGTGCCTGCTTGTCGGACTACAATGGTCATGAAGGGTATTTAGAAATGGTGTTTGAATTTTGTATCGTTGTTTTCTTCCCCTCAAATTAAAAAAAATCTCACCCCAAGAAATGAGTTAGTTATTCTGAGAGATTTAATATATTCTTGCCCATTAATCTACAAGATTCCCCACGAAAGAGTAAGAGAGAGAGAGATAAGCAAGGATATGCAGTTCCTCAGTTTGACATAGCCATCGCCGGCCATCTCCGGCCATCTCCATTTTCTTGATAGCGTGATGAAGTCGTTTATGAAGTAAATGTATTAAAATTTATTGGTGCTTCGTTCACAGGTGTGTGTGATGATTTCATCCACTTGTTATCAGTGACTCTTAGATTTGCACGTCGACATAGTAGACTGCTACGTGTGGCGTCCTTTTAAGGCACTGCCGCACTGGCAGTGCCTTATTAAAAGAACATCACAGTGCCTTAAAAGTACGTCACACGTAGCAGTCCACTATGTCGACGTGAAATCGCGAAGTCCCTACTATCCACGCTGAAACACACTTCTCCTCCACACATAAGCACGAGCCAACGGTAGCGTTTCAAGAAGGGGAGGGGGGCTCTAACCATTCCCATTCAAAATAACAAATCGTGATGCCTTCCTCCCGACTTTTCTTACTTAAAATTAAAATTTAGGCACGGCACATGTAGAAAATGAGTTAAAATAACCCTTAACCAACCCCCCCCCCAAAAAAAAAAAAAAAAATCATGTTTCTGGAACCGCGTCTGCAATCCAGGATTTAGCAATATCATAATTAAATGTAGACCGTCGAACCCCCCCCCCCCCCCCCCCCTCTCCCTAACGTGTTGACCTCTAGTTTAAACAATATCCCAACCATGCCGCTAACAAAATCAACCATACCTTGGGGCAGGGGCGGTGGCGAGGGAGGGGGCCCGAGAAAATATATTTAGAGGCGACTCAACCGACCGGCCAAGTAGGCGGGGGGAAGGGGTACGGAGTTTTTTTTGTGTTTTAATCAACACCACTCCCTCCCCCCCCCCCCCCCCCCGTTTGAGAATATTTTTTTTTTCAAAATTATTTTCGCCAGGGGAGGGGTGACGTTTTTTTGTTTAACCTAGCTAGTTGTCTTTTTTTGCCAGGGGAGGCCCCCCCCCCAGATCCGCCACTGCCATAGGGTCCCCGTCTCTGTATACCTCATAATTATGTACCATTCTTCATCAAACACCACTTTCAAAACGGCAATCAGCAAACGTTCACATTAACATTTTCCAAAAATGCAAGAAAAACCCGTGACTGCCCATAAGAAGCCAATGTTTCACTAACATCTTGTATATCATAATTAGTTCGTCGGTCCCAGCTTCAGTCCTACTGCTCCTATAATGCCGTCACGGGATGTGAATCTAGCACAGTTGATTTTCATGCATTTTAAGATCAAACTAAGAGGCAGATTTGGTACTCTGGTAGGATTCCTCCAAAAGACGCCGTAAATGTGTTTAAATGCGGCCACCAACTTAGGGTGCTGGTTTTAAGTTGGTCTTAAGCGCAGATTTAAAAGTATTTAAGATTCATGATAAGTTGTCCGGGAGTTGGGGATGGGGCATAATAACAACGTATGAAGTACATGAAAGATTTCTTTTCAGGCGGCAATCGCTACCATGCACAAATTTGGCCCGCTACAGTATTTTTAGCTTTTATATAGCGCTTAATACAATGTCTCTAAGCGATTTAAAAATATACTTTTACCCCGGCCATTGGATTCAGTGCTTGCCCGCACAAACTGTGTGCACAATCTCCACTCCCTGGGGAGCATTCCAGTAGCAATCCTAATTCGTAACTCTGAACGCATCCTGTACAACTCATCATCATCACCCCTCTTTTATTATCAAAATAAGTGTACACACGAGAGAAGAAAGTTATAAATACATATATAGTGCTAAATCTCGATGTGCAAAGTTCATTCAGAAAAACAAATAACTGTCGGTTTCTTCGAAATCACAATTACAGGCAAGAACATATCACATTTCATAGAAATTCAAACAGGAGGAAAAATTGACAATCGTCATTAACTGGTTCTATAGAATCTCTGTAATATGACACAATACATGACATCACCATAGACGTATTACTTACTACTTCCAACTTCTGTAGTAAATCTACGATTTCTTTTTAAACGATTTTTTGGTCAATTAGCCGATGCTATAATAAGTGTTATATACATGTATAATAATAAGTCACCTGTTGACAACAAAGTTGGAATTCCTTTCTTTCCCTCAAAAAGGGAAAATTAAGATTTTAGAGAACATTTATCTACTTCAATTCAAAACAGTTCCCTTTCTTCATATGCTTTTTAATAGATCAAAACGACATTATCAAGTCATTTTCATTTATTCAATTCCTAAAATATTAATAAATTCCATTTGATACAAATTGATGAATTTGTTGTAGGTTTACATAAACCGGCAATGGTGTAATAGTTGCAGACTGGTCCAGGACTGCCAAAAAAGGAGTTGTGGTATTCTACGCATGAATGTAAATTCTATATCAAGAGGGCATTGGCATATCTTTTTCCCATACGCGGATCGTCCTCGGTATAGTATCCAATCCAATTTTTACATATCCTGGGTCATGTTTCATTAAACTATTTTTCAATAAAAAAGCATCACTTTTCTATACTAAATTTGCGCACAGCCAATGAAATGCAACGATATCAGTAGGTTATATCCCCTATCCGTGATTGTACTTAGTTATTGAAAAGAAGCTTTATGAAATGGGGCCCAAGTTCAACGCTCAAAAATCCCCTCAACCACCTCTATCCTAAAGAATACAAGTCACAATGAAACGACACCACGATATAAACTAAAAACAGAAATGTTCATATTCACCTCGTGCTAATCTCATTTCTTCCGCTTTGGGACTTTCAACCACTCGCGTATAAGCGCCCCTTACGTTCGTATCACTCTGCACAGGTGTCAATGTGTGCAACCCTGCCGACTCGGATAATGGAATCTGACGAAAAATGGAAGCACAAAAGTGGGGAGAGTTTCATGAGTTTTGGGTATTTTGAAGGCCTCTCTGTCCAAAGAATATCAAATGTGGTTAATAAAAAGACCCAACTCCTGAAGTTTGTTAGAGAATTTGGTAAATGATCACAAAGTGCAGAGAAAAAGAGGACACTTTTGTCATTTTTTTTAGACGAATGATGGAGAGTGCCGATTACAAGAATTTATCTTGAAGTGAGCAGGAAAGTATCTACAGTTTGGTTAGGAATTAATCGATGTGCTATGAAAAATGATACCAAAAATCCAGAAATTACCAGAGTATATCAAATTAGTGTTTTCCTGAGAAAATATGAAAAGAGACTGGAAAGTTGGATGAATATGCGATTTGAGAAAGATATTTCAAGGAGAAATAAAGTGCTTTAATAGAATATCCGAGAAGGAAAGATCCACAACAATTGACTACCCAGTGTGTTAGTAGACCCAAGAAGAGACTATGATGTTGTTAGACACTTATCCACCACATTGCACAAAGAAATTGTAGAGAGATAAACGAGCAAACATTTCATTTTCAACATAAGCATGGGGAGTGTTTCACAAAGACTAAGTACGTCCCCTGAGAGAACATTGCCAGTATTATGGTGAGAGCAACCAGTGGCATGAATGGCCTGCCATATTTAAGTCCAACTTAAAGTCAATCTTAGTCTTTGTGAAACACTCCACTGCATTAAGAAATATTATCAGACCGCAGTTATAAGAAGCAGATTGGCAAGGCTTTAACCACCTTCCAATACTAACTACTTGTGAAACAGTTAAAGTTAAAATAAAATGTTTGTCGTTATATTCCAGTGTTTGTTGTACATTAGTAACACAAAGCAAATACATCAGAAAGAATCTACATATAAGTACATGTATGCTACAAAACTGGTCCTTTCTGGTCACATAATTTGTAACACATACTCCCACATGGAAGGAAATTAAAATGGTTTCATGCCCACAAAGCATCTGATGACAGTATTCTCTGGAGATAAACATGTTTGGAAACTTTTATACGGCAATATAATGCCAATATGCACAGAAATAATTAGATAAAAAGAATCACCACTTATAGTGGACCACAATTTCTTATAATGACAACTTTATTGTTGGTCTTGGATTAGGTTTATAGCTCAGTTGACCACAGACGGCCCAACGAGACGCAAACTATGACTCGAGAGCCTCCTGAAGATAAAAATCTGAGGGCTCACGAAAGCAACTAACTATAAGACTAACAGGAAGCGGACCAACATGTGGACCTTCTGAAAGTATTTCTGGGGCCGTCTGCCTCGTTGAACGTCACTCTTGTTTGCTGTCAGTCAAACGAAATGACCCCTCATTAAATTGATAGACATACATTCAAATGGTTAATGGAATGTTATATAGATTGTGCATCTTCACCAACTACTTCAGATTACATTAGATGAGAAGTATTACGATATACTACATATATTGGGTTAGTGTGCCTCAACCATGAGTTACAAGATTATAAGATACAACAAGTATGACCATAAAAATTAGGAGAATATGATTGCATGGAAATATGTGATAGTGTCATCAATCGGAAGGAAAGATATACAAAATATTATGTGATAACATATAAATTTTGCGTTATTTAAGAAATAAAATGTAATCATTATTTCAATTGGCATTTACATGATTAAATCATTAGACAGAAACATATGTTCACGTCGGAAATCAAAATAACAGATAATAAAAGTTAAAAAAAGAAGAAAATAAAAGCTCAAGCGTTCGTTATTTCAGTTAAAGAATAACATACTATCTAACGTATGCGGGAAATTTAAAGGCATTCACAAAATCTGTGCATAACAACGCCACTACCTTTGACATTGACCCGATATTGCACTTAATAATTATGGCAGAAAAGAGAAATGTGAATTTAAGGCATTATACATACAACCAATGTTTTTGAGGGAAAATTTCCATTGCGAAGATGTGAAAAATCAAATGTGCTTGTGATTTTTGTCAACTATCCTATCTTTCAAACTGGCCCTGACTACCGGTAGCCCTTATATGGAACCATCATAAATAAACATAACATGCGACTGTATATTCAAATTGATATCGAATTGATTATCATTACGATGATTTAATTTCATGATGACATGTGTTTTCTTTTGAGTTGTTATCAAGATCATCATTATTTTCATTCGACTTGCTCTCTTTTCTTTCTATCTTGTCAATCGATTTCAAAGAATAGTCTCTAATGACATCATCTGGATCTAACACAACAACGTCTTGTGATAAATTGTGCCCATGAAATGAGTTTGCAGAACTTGCTTTGGTTGGAGCTACCCCAACAGAAATTTCATTTACTTTGACAGTAGTTGCTAGATCAGTATTATTTAGTCCCTTTGGAATGTTTTTCCTTTTGGATACTGTCAAGTCTTTTGCTACCATCGATGAGCTTTTCGGTCTCGTCGACAAATCTGTTGGCATGATCGTAGTGACCTTTACTTTAGTTGATAGATCTGTAGGCTGAACAGAAGCGACGGTCACTTTTGTGGACAGATCGGTCGGGATTACAGACGCATTTGTGACCTTTGGCGCAAGGCATCTTGCTTTAGGGGCTCTAATTTTCATAAAAGGTTGATCGATCCGTTTATTTTTCAAAGGTAAATTAGAGGTAATCTTTAATACCACGAGTCGCTGCTCCTGGGACGGAATGGCTCCGGCACTCATGGCTAGCTCCCTGGCGAAGCTCTCGTAGTAACCTTTCAAGCTGCTGGCTCGGGCGTTGGCATTGGCATCGGTGTCAGGTTGCTCTGTCTTGATGGCGACGCCGGTGAAGGCGGTCATCTGCGCGGGAGTGATGGCTGTCAGAGATTGGTTGGCGGTGACGGCTGTTCTGACCTGGTTCGGCTGGTTTGGTCTAGTGGGAACAGCCAATTGGACGGTGCGGACGTGGGCCATAGGTTCAGCCATCTGCACACCCTCTACTCCTTTGGCCGGGGAGAGCTGCGCCATCGTCGGCCTGGTCTGAGGACTGACGCCGTTACGCTGGGCAAAGGCTTGCGCATCTGTAGAGCAGTGAAAAACATCGGAAAATTAAAACATGAACAGCTTCTTCGAGTCCCTTCAGCGATTTCATTCACTAGGGCATAGAACATTTAAACTTGCCAATTTACTGACTACTTCACATGACATTGTTCGATGACAGAAGTGACTTTAAAAAAAAAAAATTTACTTGTATATTAAGAACTTCATTTTTATACCAGTTTATTTCATACAGATACGTTTCTAATATATTGACTAACAGCAATTTTTTTTGACATTTCAACATTTTCGTCATCGTAAAACTAATCACTAAAATTGTTAATGAAATAATTTTTAAGAACTAATAGGCGAGGCAAATGAAAACAATCACAAAAAAAAGATATCAAGTCAAAATAAATATGAAGATGAGAGATGTATGACGAATACTAAACAATTATGAAATTAGTACATGCAGCTTCATTCACATATACACACAAAGTTAGGCTTGTATTAGATAGTAGCATGGATTTGCAATTTTAGTTTTAAGTTTCTAAATAAACTTGTTGCACAGAAGTACGATTTTGATTCATCTCTAACGCCATAACGTGATGTTTCACGCAATTTTTGAAAACATCTGCCGAAGCTTCTCAGCAAGAAACAACCATTGGCGATTTCTATCCACCTGACTCCGATGTATAATTTTTTGTGAAATATGTTTACATATTTTTCAAAAAATGTCTTGAATACGTCCATAAAATAAGTTAAATAAGGATGTCTAAATATATCTGGGTAAATTAAGTTAATACTGTCAAATCAGCAATAGAAATCATTGTGAAATATGTCCACATATTTCTCAAAAATTGTCTAAATACGTTGATTAAATGGTAAAATGGTAATTAGATGAAGAAGAAAAATACAACGGAACAACACTAGCACACACATACTATTTACTAAGAAATGAAGAAAAATAAATGAAGAATGAATACAGAACAGATATTATAACATCATTAACACGCACACTTTCTATTTTCTAATTCTACATTTCAGTATCTAGTGGATCGCCAGCAATTAAGCTTGATTTTTGAAGGCACAAATATTGCATTCAAAATATGACGTTGCAAACTTTGGCAAGTATTGAAATCATCCCGTAATTCCACCAAAAGGCGTTAACATAATCAAAAAGGTTTAAGCCATGAATATACCATCATCATGATTGGTTACTGACATCCCCAAAAGCCCACATGACTCCGGGCGACTAAATGAATACTAAAAACACATGGCAAAAATATGTATGGACAATTTGTTAAAGTCGCGCTATATCTGATTTTGTGGATTACGTTTCATCCCAACTTTTCATGAAACAGTTTCCTGTCTTATAAAAAGTGGTGATTGATCTGATCCGATCACATCTAACTTCAGATAAAATAATACCTGGTGCAAGTCTGTAGATTATATACTAAACCAGATATGCCAACATTTACATTTAGCTTTGAGGGAGGATTCATTCAAAAATCAGGGAGGTTTCTATCAATTGCATACAGCATAACAGGAATAATCTTACAGTAGACTTGCGGAATAATCTTTCATATAATCAGGGAGACATTAAAACTTGTGTGGAGTGAGGTTGATTTTTTGTTTAATTTAGGGAGCCTGCCTGAAAATCAGGGAGGGTTGGCATCTCTTTTTAAGAATGGGTGCAATTTTCAATATTAATATATAGATATGAGGTGTCGTGGTCAAGTGGATACGTCGCCTGACTGTCGATCACAAGGTCCGCGGTTCGAGTCCCGCCGCCGCACTGATGCCCTTTGGCAAGACATTGATCTACATTTGCCACACTCCACCCAGGTGAAGTAAATGGGTACCTGGTAGGAATTTATTCCTTCAAATGCTAGAGCGCTGTATGGCAGCCGTGCTAAAGCCAGGGTAATAATCGGGAGCGCTAGGAGGGTCAAATCTGACTGACATGAGCGCTATACAAGAACCCATTATTATTATTATTATTATTATTATTATCCAATTTATGGCCGACATAATTAGAGTGAAGGCCGATGCTTTTAACGACCCTGGATGCAAAACATGGATATAACTAAACTAAGACAAATACAAGAAAATAAGATTGGGCATGCGAATGAGTTGAAGAGGTGGGAAATACCTTCTTCTACATTTTTCTCCTTCTTAATGAGCTGAGGGTTGAAGTGAGCCTGCACCACCACCACCTGCTTACCCAAGAGTTCCTTTATGGTGTAGGCCGGGGGGAGCCTGACGGTGGCACCACTAGGGGCTACCGTGGGCGCCGCCCCTGCTTGGGGGGACGTCGTCGGGACATGGATGGGATACCCGCCAGCCTGCGGACTCTGTTGCTGGAGGCTGCTGTAGTATTGCGCGAACTGGGCAGGAGTGATGGTCGTGGGTTGCTGAGAGTTGTGAGCCATAAGCTGCTGCGGGGTCGGGCGCTGGATGGTGACTTGAGTTGGAAGGGCTTCATCGGGAAGGTCAAGTTCGGCGATCTGCTGTTTCTTTCTGGTCAGTGTCGCTTCTTCCATGACGTAACCGTTCACAATCTTATTCCGCAATATCCTATGAATAAAATATAAGATACATGGAAAGAAGATATTCAATGTTGGATTTGGAATAACAATCTTATTCCGTAATATCCTATGAATAAAATATAAAATACATGGAAAGAAGACATTCAATGTTGGATTTGGAATAACAAAAAGTGTGGTGTCTGTGCTGATTAAAAAATACAAAAAAAATAATGAAAATGTTTAGTCCGTTGAACTAATGCGACCTCAAATCAATATTTAATTCCACAAAGATGTAATGGTTATTTCTGAAGTTTTACAACCTATGGTGGTTATGTATCTACGTATAAGCTCCGACTCACGGGGGAGGGGGGGGGGAGGGGGGGGGGGGGGTCTATTTACAGTTGCTGTGACCAAAGTTGCACAGGATGGACATGGAAAGTTGGTAACAGGAACAACAAAAATGAAGAATTGGAAACAACCGATATTGGGTACAGCGAAGACAGATTTGACTTTCCAAATGATTTTAAAGAATCGCTTCAAGAGCTTCACAATAAACATTACCTGTTGATGGAGCTGACGCTTGGAACTGTCTCCTTGCCGCAAATGCTTTCTGAAAGTAACCTGTCGCGGATTTCCCAGGCGAAGATGGTTGGGTTATCGCGTTTGTAGTCTGCGATCTTATCGACAACGTCTCTGGTGGCCACCTTTGGTTTACTGCCACCAATGACGCCTGGCTTGATGGACCCTGTCTCGTAGAATCTGATAGAGAGAAAAGCCATGTGCATCATGGTAAAGAGGTTATTCTAGGTTAGAGGCCTACTTCGATCTTCCTGATTATTTTGTCCCCTCCCAAATTAAGTAAACCGTTAGAACATATGAATACGTAAATCAAGCATGCAATATATATCGCGTTGAATAATTCTTTTTTAAACCATTGATAATTAAATCCCATTTTGTGTTTAGACTGATCTATGTAGCCTTTTTCTTTTCGATCATCATAGAGATGAACTTGGAAGGAACAGCAGATTCTTTTATGTTCTTGCTCTTTTCGGTTGCTTAACTTTGAAGACGATTTTGTTATGACATGTAACTTTTCTTGAGCTCCGCACTTCGCACCATCCAACATAAGAAAAAGAGGATCATGGGGGACCAATGGTCACCGGTTAGGCATTCTTTTCTATATAGAGGGAGCAGGTAGCTACAAGTAGGACAGTGTGGCTTTAACTTGTTTCAGACATACCTGACAAGGATCTTGCTGACACACCCATGTGACACTTTGAGCTGTCTGGAGATGTCACATGGTCGGACTCCTTCCCGTGCCAACTCCACGATCTGTGTGCGAATCGTTGTTGGGAGAGGGCGGCCATTGGCGAAGCATCCTCCTAACTGGTTTACTCCCTCGGCATCTAACAAAATGTAAAACATGAAGATATAGTTAGGTAAAGGTGGGAGTGTCGTGGTCGAGTGGTTTAAGGCGCTTGACTAGAGATGTGAAGGTCGAGGGTTCCAATCCCGACACAGCACTAATATCCTTTGGCAAGAAATTAACCTGCACTGGCTACTCTCCACCCAGGTGTTAAATGGGTACCCAGTAGGATGCGACCGTCATTGTTGGTCAAACAGTTTTTGAGCGTCAAGTAAGAGGACAATTTTTTTTTTGGTTACATTTTTTAATTTGACATTTTCCAACCGTTAGGGGGTGGGGGGGTAGGTCTCCTTTTTAGGTCAGCCATTGGCATATATATATTTATTTTTTTTAAGAATTTTTTTTTTTTTTGTATTTGTTTTGGCCGGAGGAGGGGGGGGGGGGGGGGGCACGCCCCAGTTTTTCGGAACATTTTGGGCAAATTAAGGGCTGATTTTAACATATTTTTTTGGGCCGGGGGCACATGCCCCCTGTGCCCCCCATCCCCCCTGGATCCGCCACTGACTATGTGTACTATGCGAAGTCAGAAAGGCAAAACTAGACCTAAACCCAGACCTAAACACTGTAGCAATGTGCCTGATGTTTTTGTTTTAAAAGGGTATGGAGACCAGGATCATAAATATGAACGCCTGTGTTTTTTTGTGATTTCCGTATATATATTACAATTTCAGTTGAATTAATAATTTACATAGAGCATAACAAACATAAAGAGAGAATGGGTAAGAAAAAAAAGAGGGTAAGAAAAAAAGAGGGTAAGAAAAAAAGAGGGTAAGAAAAAAAGAGGGTAAGAAAAAAAAAGGGTAAGAAAAAAAAAGGGTAAGAAAAAAAAGAGGGTAGAGAAAACGAGATAAAGTGTGCCTGGTCATATTGCATTATTATTGCATTATTTGTACGTACGGTCATACCAAGGAGGGTATACCAGCACCTTGGTCATACTACACATGATCCGTGTATAACATCTAAATTGGCAACATAATGCACAATTCTGCTTGCTATATTCAGCTTGACAAACGCGCTGTATTTCTCCAATTTTGGGTATATTCTGGAATATTTATTAATTATCAGGACTAATCAATTACGAAAAGTACATGACTCACACGAGTACTGTATTTCATTGAAGCAGTACTGATAATCTCTGTACAAAAACCCAAGGGTGTCGCGCTCTTGCACTTCGGTGCTGTTACGTTGTGCCCGATCTCGCATGAATCCCCGCATAAATCACATTCAGCGGTGGCTGCAACGCGGCTAATATACAATCGTTCAAAGGCGTGGGGAAACTTCGTTCTAAATTTCCCCCTAAATGACCATGGAAACAATTTATTTTCGAATCTTTACTTTTAAGCAGTTTTTGAAAGTATGAAAACAAAATCGAACTGTAAACGAAACTAAACGAAAATGAGGCTCGGCCCGCAGCCTAAATTCCTCTGTCAATTCATTGAAGAGATTGTTTAAAACAAAGTTGTAATTTGTAAAGTTGTAATGTAATTTGTAAAATTGTAATATTAACATGATTAATTCACATAATTGCGACTTCATCAATATTTTTCTATTGGCTTATACAGTTGAACTTTGCAAACGAGTATTCGTTTGTGCCACGTCTATTATTGCTGTGTTATATCTTTCTAAATGTACTATGGAATTCGATTTTAACTGTTCTGTATAAACGTTATGCTTTTCAATGTAAATATGTTCATATTTATTCAGGGCCCCATGGGCTACCCTGACAAAAGATAATAAATAAATAAATTCATAAAATCAAGAAAATGACTGCGCTAATGTAATGTCAAAGGCATTACATCATGCCATGAATATCTTCATTTATGTATCTCTTTTACACTTTTCGTTAGGAATAATGTATAAGGTAAATAATAATATATCACTTTTAGTTTATACTGCAACTTTCATCAGAGCATCTATCGGGTGGGACATGGGTGGGGAGGGTGGTACTTGTAGTTGCCCACATAAATTTGGAATAAAGAGTAATACATTAAGGGTCGCTTGACGATTTGTTTTTCTCTTCGAATAATGCCCTAACTTTCACTCATTTGTTTCTCTCATTTTTCTGCTTTTAATAAACCATGATCAGGGTGGACTTCCCCTTTAAATACGATTAATGCGTTTGCAGCCCCTCCTAAAGAGAGATGTACGCGCCTATTCTAAGGTTGTTTTCGCAATAAGCCAAGACAGTTTCAAGAAGCTAAGGTAGGTATACCCAATTAAATCTATTCATAACAGCTTTTAATATGGTCCTGCGTGGCCCGTAATCCTTCGTATAACTTTCCTTAATCGCAAGATTATCTTGATTCCCAGTATAACTGGGGAGTATAAAGGAAGTGTCTCTTAAAGGGTATACAACAGACGCTCGCAAATTCACTACCTAAAAGAACTATACTGAATGTATTGTCAGGCGCCATAGTTTAGTCCCTTATCCTTTAACGTATCATACCCTACTTCAGATTCTATATATTATCACCATCGCTTTCTTACCAAAATCTATACGACCCCACCCACACTACAGTGTATGTCTGGTAGCTTCTTCTTTTTTAATTCGAACCATAAAAGGCTTTGACCGGGCGCTGATTTTACGCCTTTGTATAAAGCCTACACACTCGGCTCAAAATGAAAGGTTACAAACTAGATCCAGATTTCTGGAAGGTATTGTGAGGTCCAATAATACCATTCTATAGCATCGAACAATCGGCTTTTCGGATCGGCGCCTGCGGGACCCTCTGCCCCCTTCAACCTTACCGAAGATAGTCTAGTTGAAGATAGACCTTACTGGATCGATGTTTCATTATTTACGTAAAACATACATTAAAGGTAAAGAACAGTTTTGGAAACGCCCCCCTCTCAAAAAATGAAATGGAAGCTCTTATTACCAATCATGTGAAAGAATATGTTTTGACTAATGCGTGATGTTACAAATTTTGCCGAGAAACCGCCTACTAATTGATATACCTGTATTTGGTATACTATTATATCTATTTGGACCTGATAGATATCGCGCATGTGTCGCGTAGTCCATCTTTGTGTGTACAGTGATTGTAACTTTACCAAGACTGGGCCAAATTTCTTATCATTTTGATGATTCCAGAACCTTGCAGTACACACCAATACTTTAATAGTTTAAACATATTTGTGGCTTACACCCAGTAAATAAGATCGATTGATCGATCTGTAATTGAAAAACAAGTCAGAAAAAATCTTGGAACCAATACTTATATGCTAGATGGTCAACCTTTCTGAACGATTCCACAACGTTTCTTTCACAATGCAATCGCATGACCAGAACTGGTCTTTATCTTTAAAAAAAAAGGATTGTGCATGAATCTTTCTACTGTTTGAAAAAAACATTGATGGGAAAGGGTTAGCTGAAAGGTCACTAAGCAGATCAGAATATAACACTTCTTCTGTTTCCTTGGTTGAAAATACCAAATCGGAAATATATAAAGATGGGGGGGGGGGAATAACAATCCTGATACGATAACCCCAAATAGTATAGATATTTCATATACATTTCTAATGAAGCAACATTACTGTAATGATACTAATACCAAATTTAAACAAAATAATGATAACAATAATACACTCGGTCACAGAATGAATTCGACAGTGGACACTATTTACAGCTAAGATTTTCAAATACAAATTTAACAACAATAACATAAAAGTATAAAAGGAACCAGAGAATTTTATATTAACTAATTTTGTGTTCCTTTCAGTTCAGTTCAGTTTGTTTTATTATCATATCGCAGCCTCAGCTGAATTACGTGACAATTTACAATCAAATTAAAAATAACATCACGTTTCATAACACAATGCAAAGGTATATACAAAATAGATACTTTACATGTAGTATAATCAATATTAGTTAATCTGAGAAACGTAAATCCTGGCATAAATTCAAATCGAATACCTAGTACTATTTCAGCAGTTTACTATATTTTACCCATTTAAAAGGTACTCTATCAGTATCAGTGCTTTCCTGATGCAAGATGTCGATGACTTTGTCCGTACTGTAAGTGGGAGATAACTCCATAAAGAACCGCCTACAATTATGAAAATGAAATCTTTCTTTTGGTTGTTCTGATCTTATATATTTCAGTTACTTTTTCCCCCTTTTGCCTTGTTCGATACTTGTGCTTGAATGAAAGAGCAATATTGAATGCTTGAATTAGGCAAAATTCCATTTACTAATTCATACATGAAACTACAAATACTAAATGTGTGCAGTTGTTACACAATCAAGAACTTACTTTCTAAATAATGGTTTTGAATGTGCCATTATTCTTTAATTTGATATGGATTTCATTGACGGTTAATATGAAGAAAAAAAACAATAAAGAATGTACATTTACTCGTTTTGCTGATTTAATTGCGGAAACCAAGTGGGTAATAACAAAATATAAAATATAAAATAAGCTTCGAAATTGCGTAATTTCTCAGAATTCCCCACCCCGAGACGCTTTGCACAGATTTGTAAGCATAATAATTTTATTGTCGGTATCGGTTTCTTTTAGAGCCAGGCCTTAAGGGGGGGGGGGGGGGGGGCGGAGGGCTTCGTTTTGTCGGGGTGTTTGGCTAAGGGTGCGTTCAATCGACACTTTTTCACCCTAGAATCACAGCTTTCAAAGACGTTTAGTTTAAAACACGGTTGCGTTCAAGCGATTTTTCGTCGGTCGTAAAACTTATAAGGCCAAGATTAAATCCACTTAATCCCCACACGTTGGTTGTTCATAATGGTATAGGCTTCGTGGTTTCAACGCATTGATGGATTCACGTGGAGTTCTTCTTACAATGGTCTTTCAAAGTTTCAATAACGATATTCAATCAAGAGAAAAAGGTTCAGGAGCAGGTCAAGGAGAGGTTATCTCAATCTTTTATATTTTAGAATGTGTGATCATTACCTTTCGCATACAATTGAATTTTTAAAATTATATCACGCAACTTAACACGGGAATTCTATAAGTTCCACTCGGGGCAGACCTTTACATACATGTACTACATCAATTGGAGATGATGTTGCAGTGGAGTATAAAGCAAATTTTATTATCAAAAACCTCACTTTCAAAGCTTTCCCCGACAGATATTAAGAATGGCAAAAAATGAATGAGGATTCGTAAAACCATGGCTTTACTAACTCAATTGTAAAAGGATCAAATAGCCAAGAATCGCTCCATTTCACGCTCATAAAGGATATCATAACACGGAATCTTCCTACAAACAAATTCTTTTCAACTGTACCCTGAAATATTCCCTTAAGCATGTGATATTGTCAATGACTATAGAGGAAATGAAGGAGAATATAGAAAATTTCGAATCTCCTTTGAATTACTGCAATAAAAGGAAACTTTAGCAAAAACGCGATTGAGCTGCAAAGGGGCAACAAAAATAGTACATAACATGTTGCAAAACTACGAAATATGTTCATAAATATTTCAGAAAAAATTATAGCCTAGCATGGAATTAGCGAGTTCGCAGCACTTCTTTCTATTCACTTGCCTTTTTGTCCCCCCGTGGTGTCACAAAAAGCAGGCGATATCGTCTACTGAGTGACAAATCATGTGTCGCATCCGAACAATACCTACATCTTAAGGCATTCATAAACTGTAGTCTATAATATCTGCCATTTTATCTACCTTGGAAAAGTTATAAAACTACATGGAAACATCGTCAATGCAACATGATGAACATGAATCGAATGAACATTTTTGTAATGTTTTCTTATAATGTTGGTGGCGCTATAACAACGCACAAGCTCGAAATACTAAAATGCGCGGAGGCCGAGACCAAGTTTCCCCCTGCTCTTCAAAAGGAGACCGAAAGGGCGAGTTTAAAAGATGACACCATTAAATGAAAGTTCTTTCAAAGGTGTTTAAATGCATTTTCGAGCAGCAGCTTCTCTTGAAATTGTCCTCCGTATATATTTCAATTCCATTTTACAAAAATCCATAAACTGGAATCAAATGAGGCATAGGTTAGAAGACTACGCAGAAATGGGAAAGAAGTCATTCCCATGAAAAGAGTCAAAAGGGTACGACGAATAAAGGTTGTTTACGTAAAAATAAAAAAGGTAGAACTGAGAACGACTATCTTGACCAGGTAATAAGTAGCCTCCTTTCAATAAGCTTACATTTTCTAAGAAAAAGAAAAAAGAAAATAGAATCAAAAGGACATTCTTGCTTAAATCGGCATTGGATAATAATTCTGCGTGACTTGATGTTTTCTGTTCACTAGCATTTTTTACGTCCAATAAATTGACCATGTCCCATTTTATCGTTGGCTTATAAAATTATTAAAATTAAAAGAGAAAGAAAAACACGAGCGAGTCTTACGCACCACCATGTAAATCCAAGACTATGTAAGTTTGTATACAATTCTATCTCGTGGGTTCTAATATTCAAATGCACGGATTCAAAACCGTTAAATACAAACTACTTGAAAGAAGGCTAGATGTGGTGGGGCTGGAGAGAATGGTAGTTCGTGATTATTACGCTTTACTAACCCCCAGTCAAGCGATGAAATGGTTTTGGGGCTGGTTGAAAACAACCGCTGAGGTTCAATTCCTCCCCTCGCCAGGATTCATCAAAACGACTCCACGATGAATAGACTTGTTTGCTCAGTTTGGCTGAGGAGATTTTTTTTGGTTGTATAGCATTGATTTTACGACCCATTCTCCCGCAAAATGTAATTCGGTTTATAATGGGAGAGTAGATAGAGAAGGTTGATAATAAAGCTAATACTGTACAGAACATGGGAAGATGTATTGAGAATTGAGATAAAATGGAGAATGTACATGCATCTATTGAGTGAATATTTCGCCCTTAATGCCTTATATTAGTGTAATAACTCGATTTTATCACAGCAGAACAAATTCGAAAATAATGCTTTGGGTGATTTTCCCGCATAATAACAGATACACCTAAATTATCCCACGAGCCCGAAATGTCTATACATCGAGTATATTTAGTATAGTTCACTGATGTCTTTTGGTTGGCGAATATAATATGCGAATAATACTGTATATTCGTTATCTCTCCAATGGCGACATTTACTTTGGACTGTACGTGAACACTTGGCCGTTGGTTCAAGGTTAAAATATCATCAGACTGAGCATGGGTTTAACCTGATTAAAGGTGGAACATCAAACTACCTTCACATGTACTTTCTTAAACCTTACTGATTAAATGGAGAAAAATGACAACAAATAACAAATTCTGATGATCAAATTAATCAATTTCGTAAGAAAAAGGACTGCAATTTTGTGAGAGGGAGAGGTTGAAAATTGGCGCTCCATAAAATTATCAGTAGGTTAAATGTAGGACGGGGGGGGGGGGAGCTAACATTAAGCCCTAATAAAGTTGTTGTATGATAGTGTCATATTTGCTACTGCCTTTCACGCATATCAGACTTTAATGAATCCACGTCGTTTGGTGATCATTTCGTGTCTCCGCGACGGTGAATTATGTGTAACACACCCGAGCATTAAACCGACATAAGAATGGAGTAAGCCTTTAATAAGCCTGCCAATGCATTTAAAGGTCCAACTTCTTTTAGATTGCAAGGCCATACTATTGTATAACTGAGAGACATAAGTACGTAGCCCCTACGTCTTTTCCGTCACTTTATATGGATATCTGAACTGCTATCAATCATTCATGTTGTGTTCGGAGTAGCTTCTTGTCATGAGATTATTTTCTACCCAAGTCATTTATAGTAACCTAGAATAGGCTCCAAAATATAGATTGATCTGATAATTGTACTCGAAAATCAATGGGAGTATTATCCTGCGACAAGCATTGGCTTTCCGCGTCGACCACGATAATATCAGTTTTAATCATGAATATTGTTCGCCAAATACCTCCCGCCGCGATTTTGTTATAAACCACGCTTTAGACGAACAACATTCGAAAGCAAAGATGGTACAAAATTACACAAGATGAATGTATTGTAAAATAGATTGGAAAACAATTCGAAAATAAATGTAGTTTATATATATATATATATAGCTGGTAGCCTTTTCTATGTAACATTTTCGTTCAATTAAGAACATTTTGTCATGCGTTAACGTTGTCACGCAGACAAACTTTGCCCAAAATTATCAATAAAATTGATGTATACATGTATATCCCATCAATACCCGGAGTATATAGGGAATACATGTACTCTCTCTCTCTCTCTCTCTCTCTTTACTTTGGTCCAGTGGTAATCGGACTTCCTTTCACCTTGAAATCTTACAAGCGTACTTCTGATGCGTGCAGTGAATGGGAAAGGTAAAAGTCGCTGCACTCTCGGGAGATTATGGATCCAGAAATTATAACTCCTTGTGAATGTGATCTGTTGGACCAGGGGGGTGTTTCACAAAGATCCTAAGTAGAACTTAACACTAAGTTGGACTTAAAAATTATGGACAGCCATTGGAGCCTTAAAATAAAATATATTCAAAAGCAGAAATTCAAGTATTTTAGACTTTTTTTATAAATTCTACATCCAGAACATGAAATCTCCTTGATGATAGAAAATATGAATGATTTTAATTAACATTTTATGCCTTTTACAATAACTTTTACAAAATGTTTTCAAAGATGCTAATGGCTTTCCATAATTGTTAAGTCCAACTTAGAGTTAAGTTCTACTTAGGATCTTTGTGAAACACCCCCCTGGGTATCTAAAACACCTCCCTGGATGGACTGTTACAGTTGAATTCTTAGGGAAGGGGAGGGGGGATTGATGTTACATAATCATGGTATTAATGTGTGTCGATCCCCGAAAAACTGTTCTGGCCCCCGGAGTTTATGTCAACCACACACCTCGCGATTTCAAGACGGACCAAAAATGTTTCACTTATCACAAAACCCTTTTTTTGTAATAATTAGAGAGATGAATGAAACGTATTGATACTCGCTTGCTCGACAGCATACTTGGATTAGCAGTACATTGTCATTAATATACTTGCAAACATGTTGTACGCAAATTGGTGGCAGAAAAAGAACATGAAAGTTGTGTCTCATAATCTTAGCATAAATAACACTTTTATTGTTTTGGAAAAACGGGGCGATACCAACGGACATTTTTCGTAATGTAATCAAATGTTATGATACATGTATATTTGTTAAGTGCCATGTTACAAATTATTTAATTCACCTGTTACAACCAATTGTATTAAATTGTCAGATAACGAGTTGTATATATTACTTTTTGCTAGGTAGGACAAACATTGGCTTGTTACTAGGAAACAACACGGAAAGAAATAATTTTAAACGAGACACGAACAAAGATTTGAGCATTAAATTTGATGGGATTGCATAAATGGCCAAGTGGTATTACAAAATATATAACCACCAGAGTAAATTAACTCTTTTAGAGAAAATCGTGATTAATGAACGCTTGAATTAACATAAAAGAGATCAATGCAGGAGTGGATTAACTTAATTCCAAACGAGGATTAGCAAGTTAACTTTAAGTTTTTACATTCTCTATTTCAATCCTTTGTTTAGAAACAGGATGTTCCAAATTTTTCTTACTCAGCTTGCTTCATCCTGGAAGGCTGTATTTAAACATTGAAACCATAAAACTCTTTCATCAGAAGGTAAACTCTCTGCCTAAACAATACCACTTGCAGCTGAGAGGCGAAAGCAATCAACCTCTATTGTGATGCAAGCTGAAAGGCTCATTATGGACAGGATGGGGTCATATACTTAAGTGAATACTTAAATGGCCTCTTTTTGAAAGAGTGCTAAAAAGGAGGGATGGTCAATACTCTATGCATTTTATTTGCCAAGACAATGATGGCATGTAAAACAATATTATAAATGTGCTTGCTAGTCAATGTTGATACTATTAGCAACATTTAAAAAAACTCTACCAATCATCAATCCCATTAAAAAATAACATATATATTTCCTTCTCTCTTCAAAAAATACACCTGTTTAACATGGGTTTTGTTCAAAGGAATTATGAATATACTTCTTCACGATTACCCAACAAGGCACTAATAATCCTAAAATTAAAACAAAAAAAGCAAACATCATGGAAAACACACATACACAATAACAAAATGAAATAATGAAATGTCATTACTAACGAACATTTGAAAGCTGAAAGCTAAACTGACAAAAAGTTTCTAAATCTCAACCAAACAAATAAACCAGCAAACAAACCATACTGTGAACATACAAATTGTCAAAATATTGGGCTACTTTCAAACACACAACATGCACTGGAAGCGATGACATATGACTACACATCCATATAACATATCTGTAATAATAAGTTGATAATAAATGCACACACTGACCTGATAACCTTCTCCTCTTAGCTTTTGGTGTTTCCCCTTCTGGACTACTTTCTTCATGAACCTGCATCATTGTTTCACCTTGTACTTGCAACGCTGGTGGTCCTTGGTGGATGTGTAGCGATGCCTCTTGGTGTACAATATGCGCTTCTTCTATCATTTTGGGTTTGGATTATTAATACTTTTACAGCACTGATCGTTTTGAGTTTGCTGGATGTGATAGAATGAAGGATTGCAGAGAGGGTGATCAACCTGTAACAAAGGGAAATAACAAATCGTTGAAATTTAAAATACATCCTGAAATCTTGAGGATAGGTCTACTATTATCCGTAAACATACAATACTAGCTATACAAAATTATATTGTTGGTACTGTAAGCTACATCATACCTGTATGAGTGACTTGTGATTGAGGATGTTAAGAATTGTCAAATACCTAAGATGAATTATTTTCAATCAGTACTCTTTCTAAGAATACTAAGTTTTTAGATGATCTACAAATTATAAATCATTGGGCGCGGGCGCGGGCGCGGCCGCGGCGGAGAATAATGTAATTTTATACTTTCGGCGGAACATCCAAGCATGAGAGAGTTAGGGAATTACCCAAGGCAGGCTCCGGTGCACTCAAATCGTGCCAGTATCTTGGCGCAGTTTACCCAGACAGTATCTAAAATTCCTTGAGTTTACTCAGCCTCCGAAATCAAAAGAAGTATCACTGCTTCGGGGGGTTCAAAGTTAAGAAACTATCCCGACTGAATTGTGTGCACTTGCCACAGGTGAGCGCATAGCGTGTGACTAGGTACGGGGGCAATGTTGATATGAAGTCTACTGAAGCATATACGGACTGGGCAAAGGTTCTGCTTACAAACACGCTGCTCAAGATTCTTGGATCTTTCATTCTGCAGTCAAGCAAGCAAAAACTGTTCACTATCGCCGCGATCGTGGAGCAAGAAGGTTCATCCCCAAGTTGGAGGACATTTCCGACACGGGCCACCACAGAAAGAGTGCAGAGATGGACAATTTAAGGCAAAAAAATTGGGTGGTTCAGCCAAAGCCAGGTTAGGAAATCTCGTCGTAAATGCGAAACGCGCGTTTGACCGTAATTGTACACACTAAACAATTCAATCATGTTCTCATTTTTGGGAACATCAAACGAGCAATTTGCAGATACAAACTCATTTTAAACAAACCATATACATTTAATCACATTTACAGACTCGTACATTATTTCAACAAGCAATGGTAGGCATAATGTGTTTAAAATTAATGCAGATCTTCTTGTGCATGTACTCACGTATGATGGCGGCCGAGAGAGCCCTTGCTTCAGCGCCGTGTTTAGCCGTTCAGCTTGAATGCCACTGCTGTACTAAATCAAACTGCTAGGCTCACTGCACCAAACAACCAGCGCACACAGTATACGAGTCTAGTCGAGTACAGTACACACACACACACACGCAAACGTCAACACACGTAATACAACAGACACACACATTAACTATCATCTGCGAGCGAAGCCATGGCCCCCATTTTCGGGTGTGTATGGACGATAAAATAGTGTTCTCCCATCGAACAATAGAAGCCCACGCATTCTTTTACACCATGGGTCGCTGTTGAATATTCAAAGCGTTCTTGGCGGTCGAAACACAATAGAACTCGGGAGGCTAGGCTTCTCCTGGCCCCAACTCAATGTATTATGCGAGCGAAAAAAGGGGAATAACAATTCGTGTATATCATTGCAGTGATAGTAGTGCAAGCAGGGACTTTGGTGCAAGGCTAGTTTGCGAATATTACAGGAACACAGTACATATTTTGTGCGTAACAAGCTTGTCTGAACCGAGAGACTACTAGTATGCAGACCCGTCGATATATGCTCAAAGCTAGCTTGGCTCAAGATAAATGTAATTGTCAAATTAAAGTCTATAAATTATGGTGTATAACGAAAGTTGCTGCCAAAGTGTATATTATTATTTTTTTAAATAGAAAATACATCCGCAAGCATGCATGCAATAACTAGAGTCAGGCGCGCCGAAAGCAGTTTGGGTGGTGGGGGGGGGGGGGGGGGGGGGGGGGGGGGACATTCCAGCGGAGCTCACCTTCAAGGGGCAGTGGCGTAAGGAGCAAAACATGTTTTTTTTTTGTATTGGGGGGGGGGGGGCGGGGAGTCCAGGAGGCAGAGCCCCCGGAAACTCACGGGGTTTAGGTATTTAATTACGGCCAGGTGAGCATCCAGGGGCCCTTGGTGGGGTCCACTGGGTGGAGCTCCCGGAAGCTCGGGGTTTTTCGGTATTTAATTACCATCAGATGAGCATCCAGGGGCCCACCTTACGGCCCTTGGCGGGGTCCAGAGAGCAGAGCCCCCGTTAGCTCAGGGGTTTAAGGCATTTAATGACGGTCAGATGAAAATATTTTGATACTTTATTTGTGACATTGGGAGGTCACTCATTCTTTTTCTCTCTCTCTTTCTTTCTTTTTCTTTAAAACGTACTTTTTCAAAAAAGTGATGGGGGCTCGAGCCCCCGAGCCCACCGTTCTGCAGGCCCTTACATGAAGGCTCCTTAATAAGCATATTTGTTCGCCCGACTGTAAAAAGGTAGGCCTATGATTTACCTAAAAAAATGAGAAAAAATAACAAACAACAAATTAATGTTTACTATTTAGGCCTACGCATTCACATTTAGGTACAAGGAACTAACAAACTAGTAATCGAGTTTTAAAAAGTTCCACAAAGGAAAAAGGGTCGTTGGTGGTTGAGGTGCAGGGCTTTTAGAAGGAGATGTACAATTTCCCTCTCATCTCCCTTTCGTTCTGTCTCTCTTTATTTCGATATTCGTTTTAAGGGCATGGACCCCGCGGCCATCGCGCCCCTAGCACAGGAATACGCCACGCCAAAGCATGCCTTTAAAAATCTTTCTCGAAATAGCCGCTTTGCATTAAATTATAAGCCTTATTCCTGTAGGCCTATTTATTTCTTAAGAATGGAAAACTTGACAATAGTAGGCCTTGGTGCCTATTTACACAAACAGACCTGTAGCCGAAGATGTATAAATATATATATATATATATTTTTTTTTTTTTTTTTTTGGGGGGGGGGCTTCTTATAATGATAATGTTTAATAATACTACTAATAATAGTGATAATAAGATAATAATAATAATAATAATAACGAAGCGCCCGTATCCTCCCCTCAGTTTACCTGATGCTCGCAATGGTGTCGACATTTCTGTCAAGGGTTATCGAATGTAGAAATTCAGTCATTACAAATGTGTGTACATCAGTAATCAATACAATCGATGCTATCTAGCGATTTGGCGATACTCAAAACTAAATTGAAACAATCATGATTTGTTTGGTATAGATATCTGAAACTTTTATGGTATTTATGTCATGACTTTATGTTTACCCTTTTCAGTCAATCCTGTCTCGCACCTATATATAGAACCTACGCATGTGCGCCCCATTTTAGGTAGTCAGCACCCCACCCCCTTTTTTTTCGCCGCCCTGCAGGGCCCGGTAGCTAGAGTTTGATTTATTTATTTATTTTTTTTTTTTTTTTTGGGGGGGGGGGTGGGGGCACATACATGTAATTGATCGACGTCCTGGCGAGGGGTCTAACAAAAATTGTAAATTTGGGGGAGCACGTCCCCCCCCCCCCCCCCTCCCGTGCCATTGACCATTACCATTGACATTCACACCGGAGATAGGGGGGGGGGTGCTTTCAAAAAGAGGGAACATGTATACGCGTACCTAAATACATGTATATAGCTATTGTTATCATTTTAATTCATTTAGTAGACCTAAAGGCATAGCGAGCGCGACTATTATCATGATCATCACAATGCTGAGAGACTGACAAGATGATAAATTTGCAGGCCAAAAGTTAATGACGAAAGCCAATATTTCTTTGATGAGTTTGGTATCGTAATGTGTTTCGAAAAGCATTGATTGTTATGATTTTTTCGAGACTATTTCTGGGGGCTTTGTTGGCTTTGTCCTTGCAGGTTTTGGAGCGGAAACCCTCAATCAAAATAAAATGAAATCTAGAAGAAGAAAAAAAGTATTTACGGGAGAAAATGTGATTTTGAATATGATGTACCGCTTAGGCATCGTTGGCAATGTAGAGGACGAAAGGAGCTATAAGAAGTGCAGTGAGAAATAAATTGTAATGCTAATGAGTGCTGTGACCGAGTGAAAATTGTTTTGTATAACCTCCCCGACCCTACATCTGTTTTCCTTCTTTGTAATAAAGGGGCAGGGGGGGGGGTAGTGTGAGCACTAACTAAAACAATTATATAAAACATTTTTTAATATTTTTTTTATAAATTATTACAACATTAAAAAAAAAAGGCCAGGGGCCCGGGCCCGTCGCCCCCCCCCCCCCTCGAGGATTCGCGCCTGGTACTATCTTCAAGTTCAAGTTCAAGTTTTATTTATCTTTCTTTCATAACACACTTTACAAAAATGACATGAATATAACATGTTTACAGAATATGGCGTTACAAAAGAAAGATGAGGTGACCTTGGGTGAAAGCAAGGCTTGTGGATTTAAGGTCCCTCATGAGTAGCTTATATGAGTATGTCATAAAAGAACAAACTATCTACTGGAAGGAGAAGAAGAAGAAGGGTATAAGAGTAGGGGTCTTTGAAAGGGCCCCTATCAGGGTAAGAAATGTAATAACTTGATGATTTAAGGCTTATCAATAGGAGACCACCGCCGATTCCCTTATCAGAAAACTTTAAATGGTATACAGTTCATACACGCTGGCTATAACGCCATTAGACTCTACGGTACTGATTCAAATCAATACACATAACTATAGTTCCAAAACAACAGTCAAATCTGCTTTAGCGACCGCCTGTATAGAAGAAAAAAACTGTTTTTAAAGACAATGTCTCTTGATTCCCTTTATAAGTGCTTAATTCCTATTAATTCATACAGAAACGAAAGCTGTAGGCCTACATGAAGACCTCTTGCTCATAAAGACAGTTTGTAACGTCTAAAAATACATGTTTCACTATAATAATAATGGACCATCCAGTGTTATAATTAATCTGTTGTCATATTTCTATTCTGAAACTTTCGTTAACTTGTGTGAAGGGGAAGTATTCAAAAAGTTTCGAATGCGCTTAAGATATTTTATGGTAGAACAACGAATGTCTACAAAATAATATAGATTTTGATAATCAGCTACTCAATTTAAAGTACTGAAAAGTACCTGAGATGAAATAGTGCAACAGATAAACTTAAATAGGTTTGACAAATGCAAGATTTATAACAGCGCCGACTGAGTATTTTGACCACGTACATTGAGATATATAAAACTCCTTGAAGTTTATGTATCACTTCCCCCGAAATCAAGTTAAGAAATGGCTGAATGCTCTTGCCCGTGGAAGCACAAGTAGGCCCACTATTGGGTGATTTGAAGAATCCATTTTTTGTTTATCGGGAATATCGGCTACATATTTTCACATCTTCGTGGACTCCCATTTATTCATTGTGTTTACATACGCTGTGCCGGCTATCCATTGGTAAATAAAACATTTTGTGATACAATTATCGGCAAGTCTTCAATGTTACACCTCAAAATGAAAGCGTTGAAAATCCCAGGTCGGATTTTTCATTTTTGATTTAAACTATAAGAGCCGTGCTTATAGCATGGATGGGTGGGGTCCGGCAATGGGACGCCGTGCTTGAATACTCGCATTCCATAGCGTTAATAGTGTCTTTGTGTTACCTGTATAATCCCATTGACTCCCCGTTTGATCATCACAAACCCCCCTTGGAGAGATTCATCGTGGTTTTCAGAGAATGGGATTTGTAAAGGAGTGTTATTCGCGAAGGATTATGGCGTTGACAATGGGATAATAGATTGTGTTCATCTTTTTTTTAAATTCAAACCAATCGTGTACTTGAACTTATTGGCAGTGTAGTCTATGCAGTTTAGACGTCAATAACGTATAACGTAATATAGTCTCCATCGGATCCTGGTTTCATATAAGGCGTGCGATTCCTAATCGTCTATTGTACAACTTATTTTAATATAAATTGTCATTACATGGCGCATTAATGTTCACTATTATTATTATTATTATTATTAGTGCCATTAACATGAATGAAATAACACTGATGACGAAAATTTCCAAGTAATTAAAATGAGAACCAAATTTTAATATTATACATGTATTTAAAAAATGTAGGCCTAGTTTTTAACAGTTTGAATATTACTCTCTTCCATAATATGTGTAGGTTTTGCATATAATGAAGAATCTACATGCCGTATATACAGTTCTATGTTTATAATCGATTTTGTTTTTTCTGCTGATCTTCTTTAATGCCCGTCTGTACTAGTTTGGCCAGGGGGATTAGACCTCCCTGCAAGGTCACTGACAGGTGGTTACTCATCAAATCAATTCTCAATTAACATAAGAAAAAGGGGACCATGGGGGACCAATGGACACCGATTAGGCACTGTTTGCTATATAGAGGGCGCAAGTAGCTATAAGTAATGTAATAGGGCTTAAACAGAATTCTCTCATCACCATGGTTCGGAATCTTTACAAAATAGTTTAAATTGCAACTTTGTTCCCATGGCTTTAATTTTTCAGTTATTTCTATTCCGCATATCGAGTGCCAAATCTTTCAAAGGATTGTAATTGCTTTATTTTTTCCGCCTCCTCAATACTTCTCTCATGATTGTGTTTCAGTATTATAAGGCTTTAAAAAAAGATGTTGTATTGCCCTTTGCGACCGACCCCAAAAAATTGAAATCTATACGGTCGGCTTTTTTTTACCGTTTTTTAGAAGACAAAAATGTATTATAGCTTTCAAACTGAGAAATATGCCTAAGCAAGATACGATGTCACAGCTGTATGTGTTAAATTTTAGAAAAGTGTTAGTCACTAATTTTGGGTATATTATCTTACAAAGTAATTATATCTTAATGATTTTTTTTTTTAATGTATTCTCGTAAGCTTCATGTAATCATTTTTGTAACATTGCTATGTATTTCATGTGCTTTTACTGTAAACTAAATATAATTCAGCTCTCGGGCTGCCGCTATTTTTTAGTATTTTTAATAAAGCATTCAATAAGAATAGATAAATAGTACATCATATTGTAACATGAATCGAATGAGAATTATATAAATGACCTCGACAGGTAGCCCATTGGATATAATATTTTATGTTTAATATCGAATTTGATATTAATTCAGTGAGACATTGTTAATGATATCTTGTTTTATCAACAAATTAACAAGATATTAGGCCCAAACCGCATTGCGATGTGAATACGCCCCTTACGACCGAGTGCGCGACAATAGCCTGTCATCCTTTTCTCAACTTTTGAGGAGCAGTTTTCTATCCTCCGTCAAGAAACTTCTGACCCCCCCCCCCCCCAAGTTTTGTCATGCATTGTATTTGTTTTTATTTTTTCAGGAAGGTGCATTTATTATTTGAATATATTTCATGTCATGTTTCAGTTGAGAGGTTCATCTGGCCGCCACTCGCCCAACGGACAAAACAGGGAGATGGGGGATGTTCGTATTTAAACACATCATGTAAAACGTGGAAAATAATTCAGTAAATTGCTACGAAGTGGTAGTAAATGATATCTCAAAAGAGTATTAACATCAATGAAATAATCTCAAATATATATAATATTACTTTTAATATAATTACATTATATTTTTGTGAAAGAAATTATGTTTGTATACATAAATGATTTGTGAAAGTCTTCAAATTGTCAAATTGGCAATTTCAACTTTCACCAATTTCAGATAGCTATACGTATCTTCACACACAACGCCCAATTAATTGCATTTATTGCAGCAAGATAATCAATCGTGAGTTTTAGTCCAGAGCATAAGAAGGCCAAGTTATTTCCTGTGGCGTAGCTCATGCAGGGGAGCAGGGGGAGGCACAAGGCGCCAATCGAATGGTCAGAAAATGAAAGGAAAGTTGAGAAAAGAAAGAAAGGAAAGGGAGGAGGGGAAATGGACGAGAAAGGAAGACCCCTGCACCACCTTCCGCATCATCCTCCTAATCAGTAACCTTGGGAAATTTGCATTTCATTTTCTTAGTAACAACTAACACCATGCCGTGCCCCCTCCCCCCCCCCTCCCACTTCAATCGTGCCAGTTTTAGTACCCCCCCCCCCCCCCCCTCGATGGGTAGATTTACGCTTCGCCACAGATCCTAAACTCTATTTACGAAATAATCCCATAATAATATTGTCACCGGTGGGGAAATGTCTGCAATGTTTACCCACTATTTATACAGTGCATAATATAGGTGGGTCCAGGGATACGAACGGCCGCCTCTTTTTATGATATGAGGGAAACTCATGTTGGGGGGAATTGTTTGTCATTTCCTGAAAAATCAAATTTGAGGGAGAAGTAAAATACTATCAAACAATTAACAGACATAATCAAACAAAACAACAACACAAATCTCGAAACCCTTTCCATACAATCCTTGATGCATCCCTGATAAAGCATTTGTTATCCAGTTCGGCAATACTTGCCGATCCAAATCTAATTTTTACCATTTCCAATCTATCTTACAGACGACCTTGAAGTAATGCATCACATGTGCAGCTACAAGAGTGCGTACTACGGTTCCATCCCCTGGTGCAACCTCTTCTTAAGAAACGAGTCTTTGGCCGTGGAATATTGGCTCGATCTCAAGCAATACTGGAAGAAGGTTATGGCTACCATATCAATTACCAAATGGCGTGCCCACTCGTCGACGATGTCGTCAAGCAGGCGCGTACGCAGGGGGGGGGGGGGTTGACCCCCCTTTGGTTTTTTTATTTTATTTATTTTTTTAAATTATACCAATGGCTGACCTAAAAAAGTTGACCTTACCCCCCCCCCCCCAACCGATTAAAAAGATCAAATTTTCAAATTTCGAGACCAAAACAAAAAGTGTCCTCTTACTCCCCCCCCCCCCCCCCCTTCACTTATTTTCAAAATCTGAATCTCTTGTTCATTCCCTTTCTTAATCCCGTGCAGCACCCGCAGAGGAAGTTTCAAGTTCGGCCATTCGTCAACTCTTCAGCCTTTCCTGACGATACTCGGTCTCTACGAGGACACTCCCAAACTACTCGCCAACAACTACGACGTCAGCGTCAACCGCGCCTGGCACAGCGGTCGTAACTCGCCCATGTCCGGTCAGGTCAGCTTTAACGTCCTTCAGTGCCCCAGTGACCAGTACCGCGTGCTCGTTCTCGACAACGAACTCCCGATCAAGCTCAGCACCTGCGGAGAATTCTTTTGCCCGTACGACGACGTTGTTTCGCACCTCGAGACGTCTTCGAATGGTTGTCGGTTAGACGCGCTCTGCGGGACGGACGGCCTCTATACCCGGGCGTCAGCCACGCCAATACTCTTACGAAGTTGGCCATTTTAACTCTGATTATTACACTCCTCGTGTCTTTCTTTGTATTGCAATAAACAAAAATTACTAAGTTTGTAATTATCTTCTTCTTTTTTCTTTTTTTTTTTTTTGGGGGGGGGGGGGGGGGGGGGTAAAACCCGAGGAATAGTTTAAGGACCAGAGGGGATAAAAGAAATGATACCACTGGATTCTTGTATTGCACTCATGTCTTTCATGCTTGATACCCCTGGAAGAGTAACCACTTTCCATGTATAGGAACTTATTGATGAAGGCCTACAAAGTACAAACCCATGGCACTCCCGTTGCACATGGGGCGTTTTTTTTTTATTGCGCCAATGTACCTGCGCTATTTAAGCTTGTGAAGGCCATTCGTCCACACCCCAGTAATTGAACCATTCTTTCGCACTCACCCTTTTTGTATGAGGTCAAAGATCCGGACAGACACTAATGCCCGTTGCACAGAAGGCGCAATCAGTCTGACGCAAGACTGCCCTTACAAAAATGTACCATGTAAAAACCATGGTTTCAGTACCATGGTTACCATGGTTCTCATGGTGGATGGTAATTTGGACATAGAACCATGGTAACCATGGTACTGAAAACCATGGTAACACCGAAGTATGATAACCATGGTTCGGTGTTACCGTGGTGTTCGGTACCATGGTTACCATGGTTCTCGGTACCATGGTTACCATGGTTCTTGGTACCATGACCATGGTTCTCGGTACCATGGTTACCATGGTTCTCGGTACCATGGTTACCATGGTTCTCGGTACCATGGTTACCATGGTTCTTGGTACTATGACCATGGTTCTCGGTACCATGGTTACCATGGTTCTCGGTACCATGACCATGGTTCTCGGTACCATGGTTACCTTCGTTCTCGGTACCATGGTTACCATGGTTCTTGGTAACATGACCATGGTTCTCGGTACCATGGTTACCATGGTTCTCCCATACCTTTCGTTACCATTGTTCTCCTGTACCTAGGTTACCATGGTACTTGTACTATAATGTTACTGCACTTTCCCAGTCGCCTTTCCATTATGCATGTAGCTTAATAAAAAGAAAGCATTGATTACATTGCATGATTGATTTTTTGTTATCATTTACAAATCTACTACCTAAATTAAGCACTTTCAGCACAGTATTCCTTATAATATCTGCCAGCCCTTGATCATTTTACTTTGAAAGAAAATGCTGGTCTGCAAAGTACACAAAAATGACAGGAGCTGGCATGAAGTCCACTTTCAGCACAATTATCCATTTTCTCAAGGTTCAGCCACTACTCTTGCAAACATGATCTGTTAACAAAAGACATCACAATAATGTTGATCATTATTATCAAATGATCATATGACGTATCAAACATCAAACAATGGAAACAATATGTTTACTTTTATAAAGGGCGTTTATTCAAACAAGCTAAAATATAGCTCGCGTAAATATATAAAACAATTTACAGTCGAAAACTGAAGTCTATTTCTATAGCGAAAGACTGCCGCTTGTTACATTGCATATGACACTAAACACTTTCAGCACACAGCAATATTATAAGTAAATTGGTTAGTCTATTTCTATAGCGAAAGACTGCCGCTTATATTCAATAGTACAATTTACAAACTGTCCTTCCAGCGCAGGTGCGAGATTCGTCGAAGATGTCGTACTCGATTTTGGTTGAAGAAACAATTGGTAGCTAGGCCTACTTGCTATGGTAGATCATATATGACGTCGGTAATCATAATACAGTCCAAAAATGAATGATGAATAAAAGCCAAGAGTCTGCAATGTCGATCGGATGCGAAGTCCATGTATGGCGATGGTGAAACTGAATTGGTGTAGAGTTCCGACGTCGACGGTGATTGAAGACAGATCGAAAGTCGATAAATTCATCATTAGCCGGAGTCAGGATCAGACTTGCAAACGACGAAACGCAAATCGTAGAGACGAAGAAGGTAAAGAGGAGGTTCTTACCTTCAATCAAAGTTCGACGTCGATGGTGTTCAAAGATAGAACAAAAGTCGATAATGCCAATGTCCAAATTCATTATTAGAGTTCGCAACAAACTTCAGGTTCAAACGCCAAAACGGAGGTTAACGACAAAGAAATGGTGATGGTGGCGTTGATGTTTTGGTCAAGATGAGAAAGAACGACGTTGATATGGAAACTACTCATTTGTCATGTTGCGTATATATCTGTAATTAAAAAAAAGACAATTTTGAATTAAATACAAAAAACAAATATGAATATCAACAACTGTCAACATTAAATCACACATGCAGTCACAGAGCAGAGGCAGACATGACATCGATTAGCTTAATTCGTTAATTTGCTGGATTTTTATGCAGTATATTCTATTTATTTTCTAAAAAGAATAAAACATTCAATCCTTCGAACAATATGACACTTTATACTAACAGTAGAGTTAATAACAATGTGTAGATCGACCTATGTAAATGGATAAACTTTGCTTTGAAAGTTTGAATGATATGCCCCATAAACCCGTCAAGATACTACAACAAATTACGTACATGGGATCATACATGTTCAGTCTTAACTGTTATCCTGTCGAAGGTATTTTAAGTCCCAGTTGACAATGTCATAAATAACTATCTAGACATCGACTAGATTTATGTACAGATTGTAAATAAAGTAGATGATTCTTAAACTTACCCATACTGTTGTAGATTAGCCGGGAAAAACAGAATTCAGCATGATTTTGCAGATCTAAAACACCGAGATGTACACGAGGCATGAAGCTGGACTGTGAACAGTGCACGTAGGCTACTAGCTATGCTGCATGTACATAGCATACACGTACACTGCACTGCATGTACGGTACAGCGATCCTTGGCACACAAAATAAAATGGCTGCTCCTTGGTTGTGTAGCTGTAGCTGCATGCGCTGGTTGTGTGGGGTTGATGCTTGTAGGTAATAGTCTTGACTTGCACGTACACAGTACACAGCACACACAGCATACAGCATACACAGCATGTACACAGCACAGCATGTACACAGCATGTACACAGCATACACAGCATGTACACAGCATACACGTACACTGCACTGCATGTACAGCGATCCTCGGCACACAGAATGGCTGCTCCTTGGTTGTGTAGCTGCATGCGCTGGTTGTGTGGGGTTGATGCTTGTAGGTAATAGTCTTGACTTGTGCAGACCTTCTTTATGATATTTCAAGCTGTTGCACAATTTCTACATTAACACACTATTTGATAAATGGCCAAATGAAAGTTGACTTTTCCACTCCTGTTTTCCCGTAATAAAAAGTCTTAAACTGCATTAATGCATATATTAAATTTTAGTCAGATTCCTAGCTGTATAGCCAGGCCTACTTTTTAATTGTCAGTTTTTCATTTAAACTAAAATCTTAGAAAACTAAAGGCCTATGAAATTACATAATTTTACTGGATACACGCGATATAGTTTTTCCCTACAATTCTAATAATAAAATAACAAAATCATAATAATCATGTTTTTTACGATTCTTCTAATTATTTGTTTAACAATCGTTTTTATATGTATTTTTTAATCATAATTGTTTCTATCTTGTTCTTAATGATTCTTAATTTTGTTTTTTTTATAGTTCTTATATGTTTTGTTATTTGATTTCATGCGTCCGGTAAAATGATTTCATGCGTTTGGTAATTTGTTGTTGTTTTTGTTTAAAAAAATTGCAAACGATTCCTACCGAACGACTCATACCTGCACATTAATTGTATACTAACAAAGGTTATTGTATACTTTTATTAGGCATTATTATCTATGTAATACTTATGTAAACATGTATAACCTCCTATTTGTTATTTGAGCGCAGAATTAAATCAATCAAACAAACAAAACAAACACAACATATGGTACTGAACCATGGTTAGAAACATACAACTGCCAATTAAGTACCACAATGTACCATGTACAAATTCGGAAGTACCATGGTAAACCATGGTACTTGTCATATAACCGTGGTAATACCATGGTTCTTGCATGGTAGTACCATGGTTAGAGACGAGTACCACAGGTACCATAGAGTACCATGGTACAAATTTGGAAGTACCATGGTATACGATGGTACTTGTCATTTAACCATGGTAAAACCATGGTTCTTTGATGGTAGTACCATGGTTAGAGACGAGTACCACAGGTACCATGCTGGTACCATGGTTTTACCATGGTTTTACCATGGTTACCATGGTACTTTTTTATAAGGGTGACTGGCGCGCCCGGCCCCTCCACTCAGTGTTATTTAGGGTACACATTATGCATGTTCCCTCCTTTTGAAAACACCCCCTAAGTCCGGTGTGTAAAGTCTTTTTGTGTACTACGAGCCGGACTTTGGTGCGTGAAAAGTACCTCTTTACCAGACATTTATTTTGGTAACACGCATGGTATCCCTTCGTTCACGGAGTGGGGGGGGGGGGGGGGGGGCTGGCGCGGTATTTGAGGCGCTATTTGCGAGCGGCATCGCACAAAATTAAATACAAAATGGGAAGTGCACCCACCACTTTGAAATACTGGCGTAAAAGCTACTTGCCCTAGTAGGTTTAATCAGCGAATGTGTAATAACGCAATCAAAATAGCGCCTTGCGTGCAACTGGCATGACAAAGTCATCTCATGTGCAATAAGCAATCGAGAATGGACGGGCGAAAAGTTGGGAACCGTCGGGCAAACTGTGTTGGGGCAAAGTATGGTGAACCTAGTGAAACAACATGAAAAATACCATTATTTCCTGTATCATGAATTGCCACTGCAATGAATACTTGACGTTAATGGTGGATTGTGACGGTCCGCGACCATTAAAGCCCCAGCCCCAAGGTATAGCTCAACGGGGACAGATTATCTAATCATTTTTGTTAGTGTATAGTTCTTGCTGTAAAAAGTACATTTTCACATCGTAAGCTAAAGCGCTTGACAACTGGTCAAGTTTACGTAATCAAGTTGAATGTTGGGGAAATTGTGTTTTTTTGTGTAAATTCTTCATAACTCTGTAATTTGATATTTCTTGATTATTAACTTTCTCCAAAGTAGTAATGTATATAAATGTTCACTGTATACTCAGTTATGATGTCACCAAATTATGAATTATAACTCTTTCGTACTCATCTAAACGAACGCTGTTAATATCATGAATTCTTCTTTTTCCTTTTTACCTAAGGCACCTGGGTAGAGAGTGGTAAACGTAGATTAATATCTTACCAAAGGACTAATGTCTTAGTGAACGGAACTCGAACCGGGAACCATTTGTCCACAGTCTGGTGATTTATCCACCACACCACGACATCTCTACACAATAGGGCATTCATCTGTAGGTGCTCAGCAGACTTTCACAGAATTGGCCACAAACTTGATCACTGATAATTTGGAATAAAACTAATGTCATTAAAAGCGATATTCACGCATGCTATAACTGTGTTTCCTTTATTCATCATTTTGCATTTGACATGCATTCTCTATCTTCTTATTAAAAGATCTTTTACAAGATGATCTAGTATGCCTCTTAAATTTATTATACAGCGTTGATTGGCTAATTATTGTAGTATTTATGCATTTCGTGTCCATTCAAGGTGGTCTGGGACCAAAGATGATACTTTTAATGGCTTTGGTTGATATAATATGTTTTCTGTCGTTCCTGACGACCTCCTCTCCCCTATTTGTTTTAATGATTGCCTTCAGGAGCCGATTAATCCCTGTATGGAGCATTATGGGATTAGAGTGTTCTGAAGTTAATGGATATTTAAAAAGTATCTTTTCGAATCAATTAATGTGAAGAAAAAACGTATACATTTTAAGCTCAGAAGCAGCGGACAGGCGTCCAGGGAAGAGTCACTAGGGAGTAGGGGTCCAATTTATGAGAAGGGAATGAGAAAGAGAGAGAGATTGAGAGAAAGAGAATGGCGTTAGAAAGTTAGACAGAGAAAGGAGAGGGAGAGATGTGATAGAAAGGTAGCGAGAGAGAGAGAGAGAGAGAGAGAGAATGAAAGAGAGGGGTAGAAAGGCAGATGTAGAAGAGAGAAATATAGAAGAGAGGGAGCAGACAGATACGGAGAGTCAGAGACAGACATTGAAAATATGAAGGAGAGAAAAATTAGGGTAAATTGTGGTAAATGGAAAGAAATATGAACAGAAAGATGGATGAACATAGACCCAAAACAAAAATAGGTAGATAAGAAGAGATTAGATAGATATCAAAAGCGAAGAAAATACCATGAACTTGCGAAAAATCATAAAATATTTCTCGTCGCATGAAACTTGCTGTTCCTCTACAGCATTCCCATTATAAACAAAATGTATGACATTTTTATACACGTGAACGTTTCGATTTTAAAGTAGTTTGAACAGCACAAATTGTAAATTCAATAACAAATACAATGTTGTAGTCAGTTGATTAAAACAAAGAGTTAGGACAGCTGCTCTCCTAACTCCTTGGTAAAAATGGCCACAGAGCTTTTAAACATAGAGTGAATTTTAGAAGAGCCAATCTCTCAAAGTGATGGAGAAGCTTCATGAATAATGATTATCACATAACTTTGATTACCCCATGTCCAGTATTCATTTCCGTGGGTGTTTACAAACTAATTTGGTACACAATTAACGACCCCTGTCTTGAAAACTTTATGATGCATGAATATTGATTGTTGCGTAGCTCCAAATCTCCAACATATTGCGCGTAGGCCATTGTTACGTCAAGAGCTCTGCGCACATGATACGCACATATGAATATTCATATAACTGCCCTATCCTCGTGCGCGGTTGGTCGAAAGTTTATGTCATGGTGATCGCGCATGCGCATACTGTAGTAAGCTAGCTTCGTATCAACAAACGCTCATTCTTGTCTTATCTCTTCGATTATTAGGAGCTAGCTCATCGCAATTTCGGAGATTTTACGAGGATTTCCAAAAATTCTACGCCTGCAAGTGTCTGAGAAATCTATTTCATCAGTATACTAGCGTCTGTCTGTCGGAAACTTTACTATTTGTTCAGGTAAACGATAATCATGATAATTTCAAACATAAAATATGTTCAATTTGATTGCATTTTCTGTTGAATTCCTTGCCCAATCATAGTCTGCATAATGTATATCATTTTTAGTCCTTTTCAATTTCAAACACTCGAAGCTAATGTTAGACATTCAAACACCCTTATAGCATATTGTATCTTTAAAATTTCCAAAATCACGGTAATCATTATAATCTATATTTGATTTCAGAAGTTGGGAACTTCGGTTATCATTCCAGTTAATAACTGAACGACATTCCTGCTCTGAGCAGGAGATTCAAATACCCAGACTTTGGAACAATCCTTACTCACAGAGACTCACATTTTTGAGCTTGTGGATGTACCAAAATGTCTACCATGGAGATTTCAGTTAATCTCACTCAAAAGATCGAGGCTGATACCCCTACTCAAAACGGAGACTGGCAAACTCAGAATGGACTCAACACAGAGACTCTCACTCACGAGCCTGTAGATGAGCAAACTCAGTATGATATGGATTCAGCCGTGGTCCACATTCAGCTCGAGGCTGGGCCCCCTACTCAACGTGGAGACTGCCAAACGCTGACTGGGCTCAAAACAGAGACTCTCACTTATGAGCCTGTGGAAGAACAGACTCAGTCTGATACAGTCTCAACAAAGGCTCGCACTCAGAAGACCGAGGCTGAGCCCCCGACTCCACGTGGAGATGAAGAAATTCAGACTCCGGAGAAAGCGTCATTGATTGACGCCCCAACTCAGGCCGGAGACACTGAGTTTCAGACTCAAGATCACATGGAAAAGCAGAAGGTACGTTGCTTCTGATGTTTGTCTTTTTCCGATTTGGCACGAAGAAGGGTGGAGAGAGTTATCACAGCAAGAGAGAAAGAGAGGGGGCATGAGAGAAACAACAAATAAACACAAACAAATGAACTAATTAACTTTTTAACAGACATTATGACAAATGAGTTAGAAGTGTTCAATCTTTATCTTACGCTCAGACTAGGAACTTGTTTGCCGTTGAGTATATATTATAAAGAAAATGTATTCAATTGCCAATGGCACACTGGCACGACATTTTTATATTTCACAGATCACCTTCTTTTAAAATCAATAGTCTTGTTAACTTATACATCGACTTTTACGATACCATTACAGCATTCCAATACATTGCTGCAAGTAGTTAGCACAATCAGCGGAGTATCAGCTGATACCTCTCCTGAAGTCCTTGCTATGATTCTTCTGGAACGCTGGCAAGAGAAGGAGGCAGAGACCCAGCGCCTAAGAGAAGAACTCATAAGGACTGATGAGGAGAAGACCACTGCACAGGCCCAAGTTAAGGTATTCTTGATTAAGATAATCTCAATCAAATTCCCCAAAATGTATACTTTAATTCTTTGAACTTTAAATCTTCATGAAATGTAAATACTTCGTAAGCATTACAGCCACAAGGAGGAAACAGTAATCAAACGATAAAAACTAACAAAATCATAATCATCTCTTTTCTAGATAAAATAAAAAGTTACGATTTGACCACGCCCAAAGTAACCGAAACTGCAATGTTTAATACACATGTTCTATCCCATTTCCCTTTTTACTTTGTATGACTTCTAGCATTATATTTATATTTAAAAAATATGACTTTTGTCATTTTTTCTCAATAAAATCCTCTTCAGTTTTCATAAATGGGTCTTCAGTTTTCATTTTCTAACACATGTCTCTCTTCAGAACTTGATCACCGCGGCTTGTTCCATCTCCGAGGCAACGGAGGACTCCACCCCGGAAGATGCGGTTGAGAAGCTCCTCGAGGCCCGACAGGTTCTCGACGGTCGGCGTTCCGAGAGCACTGCAACTTGGAGAGAAAGATTAAGAACCATGAAAAACACAATGGCCCTTCAGATCAAGGTAATAAATTACTTTTTGTGTGTGATATTTGTAAGATTTGTAAGCAAAAAAAAGTATCGTGCATCTGAATTATAACGGGGTTTTAAAATTTGTTTTTATATTTTTGCTTTCCTTTGATGGAGGCAATATTTTTTGGTTTTTTTAATAAAAAAGGATTAGTGAAAAGTTTACGAAAGTCTGATATGGCAGTTTACTATGCCAAACATTCAATGGCGTCCTTATAATTATAAACGTTTTCAACTTAGTTAACAACATCATTCTTTAGACTTTTCTATTATCCTCGTATGTATTTATTCTTTTTCTATTCTTTTTAAAATTTCAAACTCTGTTCATAATAAGCCGTAATTAGTATTATTTCGCTACTATATAGTTTTAAGGAGGAGTTTGTCGCAATTTGTTTTTCTCTTATATATGAGAGCATAAAATCGCTATGTTTGCGAGATTATTGTTTCCCAGTATTTAGTTATGTTTACATTGAATAATAATATTTCTTATGAAATTTATCTTTATCAGCCCCCCCCCCTCAACCTTCACCGCCCTTCATTTTTTTCACTGTATCTCTGCTGACCATAAACCATAAATTCTTTTAGTCATGTCAGTTCTTAAACCTCATCTTTTCCATCTCCTATCTTCTTTATTATATTTTCTTCATTCTTTTTCAAAATTATCCTGAACATCTTCTTCTCTTTTTTAATTCTGTTGTTCTTGTGCTATTCTATTTCTCATCATCTCTCCTTCTCTCTCTCTTTCTCCCTCTCTCTCTCTCTCTCTCTCTCTCTCTCTCTCCATCTCTCTCTCTCTCTCTCTCCCCCCTTTCTCTTACTTTTATTTCTCTCCATCTCCCTCATTCCACCATGTCCACCGTTCTCGTTTTCCTATTCTTCATTTCCTCGTACCTATGTTCTCATTCCCCTCTCTGTCCTTCTCCCCCTTTTTCCCCTCCCTCTCCTCCCCCCGTCTCCTCCTCCTCTTCCTCCACCTTTAGACCTTGGCCGATCCAATCAAGCTGATCACAGATAGCATGGATGCTATCCAGTCCCCAAAGGTCCTGGCCGAGAACCTCAGACAAGCTTGGGACCGGGTCGAGGCTCAGAATGACGAACTTGAACTAAATTTGATGGTAAGGCTATCTCAATTTCCAAGTCAGGTAAATTTTACTCTTTGCACACCCGATAAATAGAGAAAAAATAAACCCGAATTACAAAAATACTGAAAATGTACAGAAACTCGACAATAATAAAAACTATTAAACAAAATTGCAACTTCCTACACAACAATTTATAGTGAAAGTCATAAAAAAAATAAAAAAAAACAAGCAAAAAATGATTAGCCATCGCTAAAATCCTTAGTGATTTAATTGAGAATGTACGATCGCCATTCAGTTTACTTATCATCAATTGTTTATTCTCCTCTGAAATCAAACAACACGTTTATCCCTTAATTGGCAAAATGTTCATTGCTCCTGGTAGTTCCCTGATAGTTATATTGCTCTTTACTTATCTATTTCAGACGGCCACTGATCGGGTCAAACAACTCGAGTCGAAATTGGAAGCTCAAGCACAGGACGTCAAGGTAAATTATATCCACATTTTATTGACAAACATTACAATGAAAACAAATTCTATACTTCAGTGAATAATGTTATTGGTATAGCTTCAATAATTTCGCGAACACATGTCAATGCTTGAACATTTTAATTTCTCACAAATCTAATAATGAAGACATAAACTAGAAAACTTTTGTTAAATTCGGGAAGGTTCTAAATTCGCGAAAGCTTATTGCCACGAAATAATAAATCACAGCACTAATCGCGTTAGTATAATACAAAATATAAATTTATTCTTAAAATATAAATTCACTCTCATAGTTAGCAACGGTTATTTTAAAATAGTATCGTCTGCCTTCATTTTGTCCTTATCAGTGCCTCGGCACCGACGTCGGCATCTGCCTCGCACCCGATATCAACTACTCCGATGTCGTCGTCGAGCTCAGGTGGTCTTTCGACGACCTCCAGAAGGAGATCGCGGCAAAAGAAGAGCAGATCGAGGTAATAAAACGGAAAAATAATTTGAACATTTAGAAAGTTCAGCAAACTTATTTCTATTAACCAACAGTTGTTTAAATGATGATAAGGTCTACGCCTACAATATGATGATAGAGAATAATATTGTATTATACTACACGTATTATCAAAATAGAACCTGATACCAATGATGACATATATAGATAGTAAATGAGTGGAAGATATATAAGATGAGGGGGACTTGGAAGATACAGAGAATTTAGGAAACAGCCAATGATGAGAAGAAAGTCGAAGACGACAGAGATGTAAAGAAAAGGGCAGATGTTTAAAATTTTAATTGCGTAGACAGTATTTTTTTAAATAATATCAAACATTAAAAATGCAGTCTCGCAAGTCATCTAATTCAATACGAAGTAGAATCCAAAATAAAATGCATTGAGGATAAATATGTAGCAAATGGGTAAGTTTTGACGGATTATTTTGAAACCTTAAAGGATCTTCTGCTCAAGCTGAAGGCTCTGACGTCATCCCTGGATGACCTCCAGCCCCTCCTTGCTGCCGAGCCCAAGAAGAAAGGCAAGAAGAGGAGCAAGAAACTGCGCCTGAAATGGTGGAAGAGGGCGCCTGAACAACAAGAGGTATGGGTCAATAATCCCCCCCCCCCCCGCCGCTGCAGTCCTCAGCAGTCATAATGATAATAACTAACAAATTGGAATACTTTAATATGTATAGGTGATTTAATCTGGTGTGGTAGTTCGATATAAGACATGAGAACTGCCAAATGAATCAGGCAGCTGGTAAAGTTATGCACTTGAGTTAGAAACATGAATGTTATTACAAATGAATATTTACTATAAAGAAATAACCAAATCATCTACGTTGCATTCTATTATACCATATGTTTAATTAATATAATAATATTAATGATAATCATTTGGATTGGGAGTTTCTATATGTTCGGATTGTTCTTTTTCGAATATAAATCGTAGCATAGGTTAAGTACAAGTTATATCTCTATTATACCAACGAGTTTTTCTTCTGAAACTGGGTTAGATTTAAGTAGACAATTCTTTTGAGATGAAATAAATGTTGTGATCGTTTGATTGTGATTGGTCATTTTTTTTCATCACGTGACAGGAGTCCAACAGTTATCTTGAGAAGCTGCAGGAAGCTCTCATCAAACAAAAGACCATCATGAGGTAAGTTTATTTTTTGTTAATGAGTTCGGATTGACTTTATCTTGTTTTTAGATACAATATGGGGAACAATAATATATTAGCATAACCATTGTTTCAAGTTCTTTTCCCATTTCGTTCAATGCAATATTTCGATTTTACATCCCTCTCTCTATCTCTCTCTCTCTCTCTCTCTCTCTCTCTCTTTCTTTCTCTCTTATTTCATTTCCTCTCCTTGAACCCGGCCTTTTTTATTTTTCAATCTCCCTTAAAACTCAAACTTTCACCACTCCTTTGTCTACAGTCTTCTCGAGGCCAAGATGACCATACTGGCTGATCAGATGAAGAAGGAGAAAGATTGTCTGGAAAGACAGAAGGCTCTCAGGGCTGAGCTCCAAAACGACGTCAAACTCCTGCAATTTGACAACCAGAATAAAGATACCCTAATTCAAAGTCTCCGGGACCTTGTCGACACGTAAGCCGATTCGATAATTATTTTATTTTCTTTTAAAACAAACTCCGGTGTCTAGAATAAGTTCTGTACATTTAAACGTCATACTAAGCTCTGTTAAATTGTCATTAATAATGTAGCAAGTATGACTCCCACCCAGAAAGGTATCTTTCATTACAAGCAAATTGCTTCAAGTATATAGGCAAGTGGTTCCTTTGAGAAAATCTGCCTTCATTTTTAAAAGAAATTACAACCTAAATCGTATTCCCGTCATAGCCAAAGTTGAAAATAAATGTCAACTGAAAAGCAAATAAAGAAACAACATTTCAAAGAGATTAATATTCAAGTTTTATTTTTTCATTTTCTCTTGCAATACAGCCTGCAGAAGAACTGCTTGAACAAGAACACGGGCGCTGCTCGGTTCCAAGCGAGAAATGCGGCTGATCATGCGACCGTTGCCTCAATGCCAACCATCCAATGCGAGGTCCTAAATATCAATGACATCTTGCCTTTCTCAGGATGCCATAAACCAGGTGACCTTAGCAACATGCCTGTCCTCGGCAAAGGCACCTACGGCAAGGTGTACCTTGGTCGCCATGGTGATGACCTTCGACCCATCGCCATCAAGCAGCCAGTGTTGCATTCAGACTACAGCAGGGACATGCTGCAGCAAGAGAAGCTGCTGATGAATGAGAGAGCCACGAAGGAGTCCATGGTGCAGCAATTGCTGTCAGGGTCACCCTTCTTCCCCAAGATGATTGGGATGGTTACCATCGGTGATGACCTCTGCACAGTGATGGATTTCATCGGCAACAAGAAGACTGGCAGGACGTACCCTCTCTACGGAGCCCTGACACGCCGCTTCAAGTCAAACCCAAAGCTCAGCCTGATTAACATGCTTCAGGTCTGTGAGGATATCATCAAAGGCATCATGGAGCTCCATCGGGAAGGATACCTGCATAATGACCTGAAATCAAACAACATCTTGCTGGAGACGCGAGGTCAGCGGTGGCACGCCATCATCATCGACCTCGGATTGGCCAGTTCAATGGCTTACGCCAAACAGAGGCGATTCTCCGACAAGAGAAGGGCTGAGTACAGATCGAGAAAAATTTACACTTACATGGCCCCTGAAGTTGTCCTGTATGGAAAGCGCAACTCAGTGGCCTCTGACATTTACTCTTTCGGAGTCATCCTCGAGTCCATCGCTAGGAAGATCAAGATCAGCGAGGTGGCGGAACTGGCGGAGGACTGCACCGAGCAAGATCCGCTCAAGAGGCCGCACAGCATGGAGGAAATCCTCTTAAAGATGGAAGCGATCAGGGCTTCCTACTTCTGAAGAGGCTAGGGGACAGGGATGGGGATGGGACTAGGAGTGGCCGAGGCATCACTCATTGGCCAGGACGTTGGTAACATCAAGAGACTGTCTTCCTTCTGCGATCATCATTTAAAGATGTGCCTTCACATAACAACTCACAGTGGTTGTTAGATGGTCTTCCATCCCAGAAGCCCCTACTTCATCGGCCAACTATTGGCCACAAAAAATGCAGTAAGAAGACCACAGCTGTAAGAACCATCAAGAGTCTTCATCTTGCAATCATCGTTTAAAGATGAGCCTTCACTTAACAACTCATCGTGGTTGTTAGATGGTCTTCCATCCCAGAAGCCCCTATTTCATCGGCCCACTATTGGCCACAGTCGAGACAGAAACCTCCATCATCCTCAGTCTCGTAAAATATTTAAACAAAGTGGAAAATACAGAAGCTACCTTCTAAAAGCAAAACAAAAGGGGAAGCAACTGCTCCAACACTCACTTTAACTATCATCGCATGGGAATGGTAGTTATAGCCACTATCGAACAAGATTGGTGAAAACGGAAGTTGAATTTATTGCCGCCCCATGTTACATTGACTTGGATGGAAATCGACACTAGTGCAATAAAAAAGGAAACCAATCAGCATCTTAGACAGAAAGCTAAACGAGAATAGAAAAGGAAGGAAAGAAAGGAAAAAGAAAGAAAAGGAAATACACAAATAAACAATAAATTAAAAAAAAAAAAAAAAGGAAACAAAAGAACAGACATACAAAGATAAAAGGAAATCTTTCTGATTAAAAGCAATTATTCTCCAGCGTCACTGGTCTTCCAAAGTATTCTGAACTTCCTTGTACTGATCACACGGCTCCCTGAAAAGGGTCCTCTACGGTCAAATGGACGACGGGGCACAGGTTCAAGAATGTATTAGCGGTATCAGAGGTATTTCTCACAGAATAATTGATCAAGGATCATATCAACTTACGTTGCTCTGTTCTAATTGAAAGAGGATTGATGAATACAAAATACGGACCAAATCGTGAACCCGAAGAAGCTTAACATGACGCACGTATCTATAATAAAGTTTGTGAAAGTAAACACAATCCTTTATAACTCAGTGACTTAATAGCCTGTTAATTTTGTTGTCGTTTCCTGAAGGAAAATTTAGTTTTAAAAATATGAAGAAGACATAAGGTGTGAATAGGAATACACAAAAGAAGGGTGGTTCGAAGGGAAAAGCAAGAGAGGAAGAGATAGAGGAAAAGATATATGAGAGAGAGCTAGAACGTGACAGGTAGTGTGTATTGTGTGTATGTGTGTGGGTGTGTGCAGGCGCGTACGCAGGGGGGGGGGGTGGGTTAACCCCACTCCTTTTTTTTTTTGTAATATGTATATTTTTGAGGAAACCCCCCCCCCCCCCGCTTATTCAGCGGCTGGCTGAGTCGTTGCGAGGGAGCCTGATACCCAATTCCCTCGAGCGACACCCTTCTATCGATTTATGACTTTACACTTGTACACTAACATCCCAGCTGAGACTAAATCTTCTTCTATATAAGCGCGTTATTTTTAATCCTCTCCTTTACTGGACCGGTCTCGGTGCTTGCTATGGCTTACTATTGTAGAGTTTGTTCCAATCTGATCCGGGGTGATCCTGGGTATTTTCATATAGAGATGACCGCCAACACTGGCGTACTAATGGGGGGGGGGCAGTTGACCCCCCCCCCCCCCAATAAAATTCTAACGTGGTTTGTTTCTAATTCGATAGCAGTGATTTACAAAATGTTGCTGGAATAGCATGATTTTTAAATGAGCTTCCGGGGGTTCCGCCCCCTGGACCCCACCAAGGCCCCTGGATGCTCATCTGATCGTAATTTAATGCCTGAACCTCTGAGTTTCTGAGGGCTCCGCCTCCTGGACCTCGGGTGGGTAGGGGTTTCGAGGCTCGAGCGGCACACCCCCGTCCAAACCAAATCTGAGTAACATGTAGAGGTCAGGGTGTCCTTGATCTTGGAAAAGAGGGCTACATGAAACATGAAGCGGACACAAGCCCCCACCCCTGGCCCCCAAAAAGGTAAAAAAGCTGGTAACCACAATTTTACCTTTTTGTTTTTTGCTTATGCAAGGGGGGGGGGGTGTTGAGTTAAACAAAAATGGTGCTCACTACACCCCCACCCCCCCCCCCCCCCCCCGCTTATTGTCGCTAAATATTTTCTCACGAATTGTGCCTCCTCCCCCGTCACCGGCAAGACCCGCCCCTGAGCGGACAAGTATAGCTTTCTAACGCTGATATAGTCAAGACTTATCAAGTTCTGACGGTTTCGAGAAACGGCTCAGAACAAATCTATAGGTAGTGTTATAGTCGAGTGGTCGCGACAAGTTTCTTGTCGGGGAAGTTGTCGCTTGTCTAGCTTGGCAAAGACGGTTTTCTGAAACACTTTGTGACTTAGTGGACAAGTCCATCGAGAGTGCAAAGAATGCCTTGATCTTTTAGTTACGACGGTTTCATGAAACAACCCCCAGTTCTCTCTCACAGCTAATTATACAAGGCGTTAACAAAAAAAGACGTTGTATTCTCTTTAGGTGCCAGAACCTGGGTCGGTCAGTTTTATTTTCCCCCTCAAGACAGCGATCGTCCCCCCAAAAACTAAAACCCGGGACTGTCGCCCAAATCTCGCTGGTTTCTAGCTGGTGCTGTGCATGGTATATACACGTACACGAGGTCTGGGTCTACTAGTTTACACCAAGAGGATTTCGAAACTAGGGCAGAAGACAAGTGAGAATTTGGGAATAAATCGCAACTGATATCCCCCTTCTTTTCTTCTTCCTCTTTTTTCCTTCCCTTTATCTCCTCTTTTCCTTTTTTCTTTGCCCTTTCCTTCCTTCTCTCTTATTCCCTAAGATGGCCTTTATAGACAGGTTTGACTGTACTTAAATTGTTATGACGGTGTATGCTCTTTATTGTGGATTTCTATATTTATTGGGAGAAGACAATTTTCCATGCCTCCCCCCCCCCCCCAAAAAAAAAAAACAACAACAACAACAAAAATGGTCAAAATCTGAATCTAAATCATATGTTGCCCATAATATTTTGCATAGATGGTGCACCATTACAATCATAATTTTTCATGGAATTGTATCTCATTTATGGTACAAATTAAAGACAACTTAACAAACATCCATTATAGGCAAGAATAATGTGTAAATAATCACATTTAATCACATAATACTGTACTTGGTATGCTCAGCTGCATAATCATGATACAACAGTTTACCAATGTACAATTAATGACACCCAGATGAAAACGGATGGCACATTCTACTCAATATAGACAAACAAAAATAATTATGAATCAGTCATAGAAAATGCATACAATCAATATACCTGGATAATTTAGAGACAAATTTTTGTACATGTAGTCACCGTGTAATTTCATTCATGATATCAACTTCTCAAAGTGGGTGGAAATCATTAATAAAATACATGAGAATATCATCAGGTTCTGATGTAAATGATAATTTGGCTGACTTAAACATACAACATTTGTGATTGCTTATATTTATTTTGTCATTCACAGCTATTATTCCTAGGTGTTAAACATTAGGTGCATATCCTTTGTTACTTTATTTTTTTTTCCTTCATCACAAATGACGATCTGCTCCGACTCTCCATGGTTCAATATTCTGTTTTATTAGTTGTAATGCCTAAACCATTTTACCTTCATATTTGTCAGGTTAAGATTTTAGTTGATGAATTGCAGAAGAGTCACAATTTAAAATGAATTGGGCAACTCTCTAATCATATCAAAGGCGTCATGATATTCAAAATATTACACTAAATCCCTGATTTCTGCAATTCTTGCAAATCTTCTTTTGACTAAAAACACTCTCCTGGAATGACTGAATTGTTATTGAATATGCTCATATGGTTATTGTTTTTAATAAAATTTCTACTCATCATTGATAAAAGAAAAGTATTTTGCTGAAGCAATAGAAGAATGGAATTCATTTAATAGACATTTTGATGGCGGCACTGTCTTTTTCAGATATTTTTCTGGAATAGAGAATGAGATTATTTGTTATGTTTCTGCCTTTGCTTTGTTTAACGTGGATGTTAAGTTAAAATATTATTTTGATAATCTACCTTTAAAGGTATAAACTATTTCTGGTCATGCGATTGCATTGTGAAAGAAACGTTGTGGAATCGATCAAAAAAGGTTGACCATCTAGCATATCAGTATTGGTGTGTACTGCAAGGTTCTGGAATCATCAAAATAATAAGAAATTTGGCCCAGTCTTGGCAAAGTTACAAGCACTGTACACAGAAAGATGTATATGGGACTACCCTATATCTATCCAGTCCGGATAGATATAATAATTTACCAAATATATCAATTAGTCGGCAATTTCCCGGCAAAATTTGTATCATCTCGTATTAGTCAGAACATATTCTTTCACATGATTGGTAATTAGAGCTTCCATTTCAATTTTGAGAGGGGGGCGTTTCCAAAACTGGTCTTTAAGTTTCTAATGCTTTGATTGAAATAGTGCTCGTTCCTCTCATCAAAAATTCCTATATAAAATACACAATAGCTGCATAGCACATAATACTGCCATGTAGCAGACCGAGGAGGAACTATACTGGGCCCCGTTTCATAAAACTTGATATCAATAACACGTTACAAGCTACTGTTAAAAGCTACTGAAATCATGGATCTGATTGGCTGAGAGCAAATTTGTCATAGAAATCTAGCATTTGTTATTGATAACAAGTTTTATGAAACTGGCCCCTGGTATTCAGAGCACCATGGGTTGATCCATGACCTTGAATCCATATGCGTGTCACAACTATCCCTCTCGATGCGCTATGGGCCCCGTTTCACAATGACAAATGACAAAAATCAGTGACAAATCTGTTGATAACCAATCAGAAGCAAGGATTTCAGTAGCTTATAACAAAAACTGTCATTTGTCACTGATGACAAGATTGGTGAAACGCCCCCATGGTTCCAATACTGGGCCTGCCATCCTCTACTTCTGTTTGTACTTGTACATCTTTGATGGGTTGATATCCTTGCCTGACCTAGCAAGCATCTGATAGTAGACCATGAGTCCAAACAAGACGTGGGTGGTGACTACCATACAGTACTCAAAGTGGTTAGGATAGTCCATCCCACAGATGCTGTACCATCTGAGATTATCCTGTAGGTGGTAGTAAGAGGAGAAGAGAGAGAGGATGAGAGGAATGAAAGTAAGCAATGAGTATATGTGCGTCTCTTCCTTACCAAACAAAGGTAGGGTGAAATTTATATTTTGTAAAAGTTATTTTAAAAGGCATAAAATGTTAATACCAATCATTAATATTTTCTATTACCTATGAGGATTTCATGTTCTTGATGTGGAATTTATAAAAATTCTAAAATATTTGAATTTTTGCTTTTGAATATATTATATTTTAAGGCTACAACTGGCTCTCCATAATGTTTAAGTCCAACTTAGAGTTCAGATCGACTTATGATCTTTGTGAAACACCCCGCTTCATCTTAAGGCATCATAGCAGTATCAAGATCTCATCAAGGCAATTGTTTCAAAATTGACACATATGGCAGTCAATATTATACAAATAATACACAGCAGTGAGGGCATTAGTAAGAGTTATCCACACAAGGTACCTTTGGAACAGTCTAACACGCCCGAGGCAGTAGCCAAGGGTGTTTTGACTGTTTTGAAGGTATCGAGTGTGGGAACAAAATGATGTGTATTATTTGTTTTATAAGATTTTGTTTTATTTGTTTTATAAAATAATGTTTTATAACATGATTTTACTAATGACTGGTCATTAGAATTGAATAATGACAGGTCATTATCCAAATGATAATGACAGGTCATTATTACATGTTGGGCAAAATAAATGCCTGGTCACATGTACGCTTTCAACCAATCATTTGATTAGGATCCACGTCATCATCTTATAATTGCATACTAAAACATCATGATTAAATGTTATTACCTTGGGAGGCTGTTGATCTGGTAGGCAATGCCAGTCAAAGTAGTTCTCATCATAGTCTGAGGTGCTGAGGTATTTCTGCTTGTAGGCAAGCTGGAGGAGAGATAAGCATACAATAAAATTTAAAAAAATAAATAAAAAAAGTTACTTATAAAGCGCTTACCACCGAAGTCCAGTTGTACACCACAAAATCACCGCAGATGATATCACAACACTATACTTGGCTAGCACAAGCGATGTTTAGGAATGTTCTCTGAGTGGATTGCAGAGAAATTAGATATCACAAAGATTCTCCAAAATGAGATGCAGTGGTCATCAAGATTATGCAATTATTTATAAAGAATACAAGACTATATAAAATGCAGAAGTTTTCAACTCTTATTAATATGCCAAACCAATATCTCCCTGTGTAACATTGTATTCATCATGGAATAGATATACCAAATGCTTCAATATTATTTAATTGCCTTCAGTGCAAGATTTATCTATACCACTGTTAAAAGGGATGTCATGGACCTAATCAAGAATTAGAAATGGGTAGTTTTGCAAAACTGTTTGTAGTATTCTAAAAAGTTTTATTCCGTTAAGTGGTGTCTATTGTTTTCTGCAAAATTGAATGTGTAGCAAATGAGCGGCTGTGCAGAGAGACAAAGAAAGCAACCAAAGTGGGGGGTGTTTCACAAAACTTGTCATCAGTGACAAATGACAATTTATGTTATAAGCTACTGAAATCCTTGCTTCTGATTGGGTATCAGGAGATTTGTCACTGTTTTTTGTAATTTGTCATTGGAAAGAGGCTTTGAGAAACGAGTCCCTGTTCTCTTGGACCCTGGTGAGTGTAAATTCTTCAGTAAATGACACATAAATTATTGTATATAATTTTTACTTTCCAAGAAACAGGATGCATGGAGACCTGCTCCTTACAGCTTTCTGACTCTCCATGTAGCCCAGGGGGGTGTTTCACAAAGATCCTAAGTTGAACTTAACTCTAAGTTGGACTTAAATATTATGGACAGCCACTTGAAGCCTTAAAGGCCCACTGCACTACTGGTAGCTACTTGCGCCCTCTATATAACAAACAGTGCATAATCGGTGACCATTGGTCCCCCATGATCCTCTTTTTCTTATTTTAACTGAGAGCTGAGTTAATGAGATAACCACTTGTCCAGTGACCTTGCAGAGCGGTCTAATCCCTCCTGTAAACTACGGCAGATAAGCTTTAAAATAAAATATATTCAAAAGTGAAAATTCAAGTATTTTAGACTTTTTATAAATTCCACATCAAGAACATGAAATCTCCTTGATAATAAAAAATATGAATGATTTGAATCAACATTTCATGCCTTTTAAAATAACTTTTACAAAATATTTTCATAGATGCTAATGGCTTTCCATAATTTTTAAGTCCATCTTAGAGATAAGTTCAACTTAGGATCTTTGTGAAACACCCCCCCCCCCCCCCCCCCCCCAAGGCCCAGTAAGCTGGTGGGACTGGGGGGTCCAAGAAAATACCCCTTGATCATGAACGATGTAGTGGGGGAAGAGGTATCCTTATGTTACATAATCATGTGATCTCAACACAGTAGTGGGGAGCTCTCTACAGCCTTACATCTACCAAATGAGATGTTAATCTTAGCAGTATTTCTTTTGTTTATATGTTTTATTAAATCAATAAAAATTACAACATTCACAAGTATTTACATCTATGATTAGTGATAAAAATAATGAGGAAAGGAAAACTAATGAATTGAAAAAAACTAAAAGTAGCATAACAATTGGTACAAAAAATTGAAGGGCTTAAGACATATAAAGATTGTAGTTTAGGACCTAAAACAATGTTAATTGGTGAAGAATGAGACACCAAGGGGACAACCGGCCCGAAAGGCCATCGAAACATCCCTCCAACACCAGCATGGAAAACCTCCATAGTGTTTCATCTGGGGGGTGTTTCACAAAGATCCTAAGTTGAATTTATTTCTAAGTTGGACCTAACAATTATGGAAAGCCGTTGGCATCTATGAAAATATTTTGTAAAAGTTCTTTTAAAAGGGATAAAATGTTGATTCAAATCATTCATATTTTCTATTATCATGGGAGATTTCATATTCTTGATGTGGAATTTATGAAAAGTCCAAAATACTTGAATTTTTGCTTTTGGATATATTTTATTATAAGGCTACAAATGGCTCTCCATAATATTTAAGTCCAACTTAAAGATAAGTTCAACTTAGGATCGTTGTGAAACACCCCCCTGGTAATGTCTTTCATGTAACCCTGTAGGCTTGGAGGGCTGGCTATTTCCAAAGTACACCATGACCTTATAAGATACGATGGACTTTCTCTATTTTACAGGATCCTCAGGATCATGTCTTTACTTGTGAGTACCCGGTACTAAAACCCTGTATAGTATCTACCAAACTTAATGTGAATTGTACGGTTACCTGTCCTAGGGCAGTGTACATGGTAACTTGTTCCTGGCCGTTTCCAGTCTCTTCGTGTAGTCCGGTAGACTGGTAGGTTTGTGGATTCATAAAGTATACCATGACGATGTAGAGAAGATAATGGGCAAACACCACAATGCCCACAGTGTCAAAGAATGGTGTCCCACCTGTAGGAGACAGGAGAGGAAAAATAAAAGAGAGAGAGAGAGAGAGAGAAAGAGAGAAATGAATCAAGACTAGCGTATGATTGAGGGTTAAAAAAATATACAATAATAACAATTTAAAAAATTTCGTGCAAGTGGTAGTCCATTTGATATTTGATGGTAACTTGATGATTACCGTATTTGCCGGCGTAAAGGCCGCAGTATTTTCGGGTGAGAAAAAAATCAAAAAGTTGGGGTGCGGCGTATACGCAACAACAACAAAATTCAGCGGTCAAAACATCACGTCCATTATTTGTAGGCAACTTCATACAACAAAATATATTAACAAAATTGACTTGAAACACATCGGACAAGATCTTTTCTGAACCACGTCAGCAGCAAATTTGAAGAAGTTATCTTTTTAATCGTTGTGCAACCAAAGAAATAAGAAGAAAACTGACCAGAAACTCGTACTTGTAAAGTTGTAAAAATGTCCTTCAGAACACCGATGATTGTGCGCTGTGCATCTCCGAAGGTGCGTTGGATTTGTTAGCAACTCTCGGCCCCGTAGCTCCCCACCACAGAGTGTGTGAGTAAGGTATGATTTTGAACCAAAATCATACCTTACTCACACACTCTGTGTCGGGGAGCTACGGGGCCGAGAGTTGCTAACAAATCCAACGCACCTTCGGAGATGCACAGCGCGCAATCATCGGTGTTGTTAACTTTTCAGTAAGATAATTCTGAATTATAATTGAGACTATCTAATTAATTAAAGCAACAAACTAACCTCGGTAGATCTCTAATAATAATACAAAAGCTTGTTTATTTTCTCCATTTGACGGTACGATAGGGGTAAGACCGGATAACATTATAAAATTAAAAAAAATCCTTCCACCATGCTTCCACCCTGCGATAAGTTGGCCATTCAGGTTTCTGTATGCATGCGAAGCGCCCTCTAGTGTCCCATGAATGTGCTAATCTGCCTAAAAATCGATGAAGATTTGCTAAATTACGATCATTTTTTAGGTAAACTTCCTGTAAATTTATAAAATGATTGATGATTTTGGTATTAGTTTGTAGGAAAAATAGAGTTCTACGGGAAAATTACAATTATTTTCTTTGGTCAGTTTTTTTTTTTTTTTTCCTTTTTTTTTTTTTCCCCCTTTTTTTTTTTTTTTTTTTTTCTCTACGAAATGTCAAAGTTGGGGGTGCGGCCTATGCGGGGGTGCGGCCTTTACGCCGGCAAATACGGTATACCATGTTTTATGGTTAATATCTGATTAATTAGTGTTTGTATGAGGCTAACTACCATATAAGCTATATATATTTATACATAGTTTCTCTTCTATTGCTTGCAAATTTCCCGGCAGATGATGACTTCCGACATATGCTTGAATTGAACTTTGAACCTATTTTCTCCAAAATGGAAGAAAATAAATATTCATTTGAATTGAATAGAAAAAAAAAGAAGAAAAAAATCTACTCAGATTGTCTATCTATGGTGATACATTCTATCATCAAGTTTAAAGTTCATATCTCAAGTGGATTTTAAGATATCACAATAACGAGAAAGTGGGACTGAAGGACAAACGTACAGACGGACGGACGTATGGACAAACTGAAAACATGGTGCCTCCGGCGCCACCTTCTTGAGGTCACCGGGCAATTGGTACGTGTACATGGATATTAGATAGCATACACAACACCTGTATAGCAAGGCAGCATCTCCAGCAGATAAAGGAAAATAGAACCGAGCGGGAAACACCTTGTCATCCCGCCCCCTGCCCCCCCCCCCCAACTTAGTGTTATTTGGGGTATGCGTATGCATGTTCCCTCCCTTTGAAAGCACTCTCCTAAGTCTGGTGTGTAAAGTCAATACGGGCCGATTATGTGTGTATTACGAGCCGGACTTTGTTGCGTGAAAATTACCCCTTTACCGGACATTTGGGGAACATGAATGCGGTCCCTCTGTTCCCGGAGTGGGGGGGGGGGGGGGGGGGGCCGGGGGGGTGTCATGTCCATGTGAGTTTGCTCAACCTAGTATTTTAAAATATACACGCTATACTACGGTTATCTTACCGTGTTTTCCAAATGGTCTGGCATCATCGACCGGCTTCCTATCCCCAATCCACACAATCAGCAGGTAGATGGCAAAGAGTACAGCCAAGCAGAACCCTGTAGGAACACCATACATATCATGAGGTATGTGGTAGATGATGATGAACTGGATGGTTGCTACGGGGAACGCAAACACTCCTGCTACAGTTGCACTGATCACCTCCACTGGCATTCTGAAGTAACAAAAATATCAAAATGATAGTCATAACATTAACCACATTATAAAATGTATACTAGCTGTGTCATTATTGCACTCCAAAAGTGACTTTGTCTACTGATTTTTTTCCTTGTTCATATCAAGCTCTTACATCATACTACAGTGCGTCCCAGAACAAACGAAACCGAGAATTATCAATGTTTTATTATAACTTAATCACAATATTAATTATTAAATGACACATATTTGTAAAGCTTAGATCCTCTTCTTTCATTTGAAGCAACTCATATGATGCATATTTCATGCATGAGTGATTAAAATCAATTTGAAGAGTGGAAACCAAAAAGGTGATTTGGCGGACGGTATCTTAATTTCAAAGAGAAAATCACATTTCTAGAAAGTTCATTTTCTGCCCTTTCATATGACACCTCAATCAGGAAAAATGAGCCAGAAATAACAAAGTTCTGTTTGTTTAAAGTAATGCTTGCATTTCCATAATATGATTAAATCGAACTTGTTTTCACTGGTTGTCTGTTGTAGCAACAAACAGAGTTGATAAAAAGACTTAATTCCGTTTCGTTGACAATCAGCCATGCATAATTCTTGGTTTCGTCTTTTCTGGGACGCACTGTATAACCTGCTGTTCCTCCCAAGTATCGGCAGAATATGTATTGTCATTGATAAGTATATTTTATAAAAGAGTTATTTTAATTTTTTAAAAGAGTATATTTTTTAAATGTCCTCTCTTCCTCTGTCATGAATTGCTCTCATTATTTGCCAGCCTTGCTCTATAGCCAGCTAGGTGAGGGGAGAGGGCGAGGAGATAAAAGGAATTTGTGGATGACCATGAAAGCCATCCAAACAAAAGATAAAGCAAGTGAGCAAAAAGCACAAAGTACCACCTAAATTATTAAATTATTAAATTATTACTCTTGTTCTTGCCAGCCTGACTCCCCAGAGCGAGTGGGAGAAGGAGATTGTGGCTACATGTAAAGAAACACCGAATGACAAAGCAGATGACTGAAACACACACGTGATCATTAATATTATCAATGTGCAAAGTTCTACGTTGAACACTTTAATTCTCCAATCCAATACCAGTAATGGAAAAAGCATATCGCAGCAGCCATTTTGAGGCACAGGGAAGACCAGTCTACAGAAGCCCTATCACTTCAGCTGATGAGCTCTTTGGACCCCAAACAGACAGCAGCCCTACTTCCTCCAAGACTCAGATTAATATTATCAATCACATCAAATCAAATGAGAACGTTCAGGCTGTTGTATGAAACATGACTTATGAATTACTCTCACATATGCCAGCCCTGCTCCCCTCCCAGCGGGAGCGGTAAAGAAGAGGAAAGTATCCTAGATGATAAAGCTTGTGATCAGAACACAGAAGCGATGATTCTTAAAGGTATATACCAGTTCTGGTCATGCTATTGCATTGTGAAAGAAACATTGTGGAATCGATCAGAAAAGGTTGATCATCTATTATATTGGTGTGTACTGCAAGGTTCTGGAATCATCAAAATGATAAGAAATTTGTCCCAGTCTTGGTAAAGTTACAAGCACTGTACACAGAAAGATGTATATGGGACTACGCGATATCTATCCAGTTCGGATAAATATAATAATTTACCAAATATATCAATTAGTATGCGGTTTCCCGGCAAAATTTGTATCATCACGTAATAATCAAAACATATTCTTTCACATGATTGGTAATAAGAGCTTCCATTTCATTTTTTGAGAGGGGGGCGATTCCAAAACTGGTCTATACATGTACCTTTAATATCAATCCTACTTCATCAATATGAGAAGTACAATCTGTTGAATGAAACATGACTTACGAGTTGCTCTCATATTTGCCAGCTTTGCTCCCTAGCCAGCGGGGTGTGGCAAAGAAAAGGAAATTGTGGCTGCACATGAACGTTGCCCAGAAGAAAAAGCTGGTAATTGGAACCCAGTAGTAACGGTCATAGATGTTTGGGTCGGTGTCATGCCATGTCCACCAAAGGTGCTTGATCCCCATGATGTCATAGGGAATGTCTGAAATAAATATACAGAACAATGAAGTGGAGGCAGAGTGGCAAAATTGGAGTGTCATCTGCAGGCACGTAGCCAGAGTTTGATTTTTTTGGGGGGCACATACATGTAATCGATCGACGTCCTAGGGAGGGGTCTAAAAGAGTTCAACCGATCTTGGAAATGTTTGGGGGGCACGTGCCCCCCCCCCCCCCCCTGGCTACGCGCCTGGTCATCTGGCGTGTGTGTGTGTATTGGGTTTTTACAGACGTGTATCAATCAGATATGATTATTTACATCTGAAGACCGACCTTTAAACTTCACCATCCAAAAAACGTGACTCAGTTTCCAACATGCGTCCTGGGCTGAATAAGTTTGTAACTTCCATTGTTAGCTGGATTAAAGGCGCACGCCACAATGCCTGCATCTCACTTTAATTATACTAGTATGCGCAGGTCTAAGCCCTGTGCTGATCAAACATAACTTGAAGCTGCGTCGTGAGTAGTTCTCCATTTGTTCTCGATGCAGGCTCGAGTTCAGGGGAAAACACTCTGTTCCTTTGGACACATTACCAGGTGTCCCTATGTGTATGACAGGCACTCTCTTAATACGCTACACTTATTACACTAGATTTCGCTACTATGGGGACCTGACAGGATGACAAAAGCCTTTTGTAATAGAAATTGTCACAGTCGTACGCCCTCAATGAAATGGAAATTGTGCACACTGTGTCCCGGACAATAATATCATCTGCAAAGTGCCTAGAGTTGGCATTCTGTATCAAGCGCTATATGAATCAAGATTTACTGTTTATCATAACATCAATCATACTCACCAAGTAGAACTGTGACCAGTGCCTGTGCAAATGGCTCTGCCCAAAATGGGAGGCGTAATCGAGACACAGCAACGAAGGATGGATACATAAACATGTAATCTGTGAAAGTAAACAGCAAAAGAAATAGATAATTTACCTATGACCACCTTTACTACCTGTACTACCCTGTCATATAAAATGTATTATAGAATGTTCAACTAGTTGAAGGGCTCTTCAAGTGTCGTAGTCGAGTGCTTTAAGCACTCGACTTGAAATTCAAAGGTCGTGGTTCGATCCCTGACACGGCACTAATGTCCTTTGGCAAGGCATTAATCTTCATTTGCTACACTCGACCCAGGTAAGGTAAATGAGTACCTGCATGGCAGAAATTAATTCCTTGAAATGCTGGAGCGCTGTAATGGCAGCTAGGCTAAAGCTGGGGTAATAATAAATGTACCTCGGAATAGAATTTCTAGATAGATGGCGCTATAGAAATGCCTATTATTATTATTATTATTGTTAGTGTATAGTTTGCTATTGATTTGTGTATGTAACAACTGCTGATGTCGAAGCTTGATGCCTATCCTTCTGCATTTTGAGTTCATTTTTGAGTGTCGGCCATTGCTGTATCTCGAGAACTCCAACTCAGATTGAGAGAGGGTTGCTCTGAAGCCAACTTTGTGAATAAGTCCTTCCGTCACCAGACCTGCCAACCTCTGGAATTCAAAAACTATATTCTTTAATCCCAAAAGTTGTATTCTTTACAATAAACATGGACTGTTACGCGGATCAATGCCTCTTACAGTTCCTACATACAGGAATAATGTTCTTTATGGATTATTGGTTGAATATGCATGATTTTGTCACGACTGCTGTGTTCGATGAACCAATGAACATCCCCAAATTGCTGATGTGAGATGCTTGTAGGATACTTTACAGGACAGAATAGGCATTTTGCCATTGAAAATGGCACACACACACACAAAAATACTTTTTTTTTTTTTTAATTAACAAATTAAAAAATTAAAATAAAAATATTAATAAAAAAATTGAAAATCATATTTTATTGAGAAAAATTGTACTGTCATATTTGCTTCTAAAACTTGTACGAAATATGACTAAATCATACTGGTTGGCAGGTCTGCTTCACCGCCTAAGAGACATCCCTAACAGACTGTGCCTCTATAAGTTCGACTTCGCAAGATATAAGTATATTTGAAGACCTTGCTAAGCAGTTGGACAATGAGGTCCTTGGCTGACATTGCTCGTAATGTACAAAGCATCGCTGCTCCCAAATAAGGTCTGTATGTGCATGCATCTACAGACACGTTTGGCTTCTTTGGTGTGTCCTTCATAGCAATCAATTCATAGCGTACGTTAACGGTATGCTATTCATTTATTATACAGTCAAACCTGCTTTAGTGACCACCTGTCTACAAAGGCCACTTTTTGTGCTTCCCTTGGGCGGTTGCTAAAGACAGGTTTGACTGTATTTATGGAATTTGTTGTTGATTTGGACAGCCTAAAGATTGATGGAAAATACAGAGGATCAACAATAACAGATTATACAGATAATCGACTAATGGTCCACAATTGTAAAAAGCTACTGTGAAAAGCCATCAGAACACATGAACCTGCTCCAATCCTGAACCATTAAGTTTATTTCTCCCTCTTAAAGGTAAACAAAGTTTTAGGAAATTTTGAAAATTGGGTGGATAGTGATTCTTTACAATATTGATATATTTAGGTGCCTCTGTGGATGTAAAAGAAGCACTAGAAAATGTAGCCCCTAAAACACTTCTGCTTTCGAGAAAAATGGAATATAAAAATTTGCCAGTGCTCCCAGTAAATTTTAACAAATTTCAAATAGCGCCTACGGCCGTACAATGGTAGCTGCGACCCTGAAAATCTCAGAATATGTAGTTGTGATATATAATTACCAAACGGGAAAAGCTTATCTGTTTATTTTTAAAGAAACATTGTTGTATAGCTTGATTGATATCTTGACCTTGAGAGGGAGCTTATACAACATAAAGAGTTTATTATTTACAATTTCATAACTTTAGACTCGATTTCAACCTCCGGCACTATCACTGAATATTGTAGGATCGCATATGCATCCAATATGTTCATTTGAACCAAATTCATGACCCCATACCCATACCAAAACGTTGTATTACCTTTAATGAACATTTCTTGGCAAGCTAGGTCTAGAGGACACAGACAATCTGTCAGTCTTTATGTCACAAGTTGTCTGTTTTGATCCAAAAGGATGTATCTTAAAAGAAGAGGACCTAAGGCTAACATCCTTGTGGCTAAAAGTAGATGTCCTTTGGCAAGACATTAATCTTCATTTGCCACACTCGACCCAGGTGAGGTAAATGGGTACCTGGCAGGAATTAATTCCTTGAAATGCTGGAGCGCTGTAATGGCAGCTAGACTAAACCCAGGGTAATAATTAATGCGCCTCGGAATAGAATTTCTAGATAGATGGCGCTATAGAAATGCCTATTATTATTATTCATTATTACTACTTACACATGCAGAGGATGTATGTTGGTAGTCTCTTCGCAAGCAGCATCACAGTGGCTTGGGCATGCCAGAAGTTATCAATATCAGGGAGAATATAACTGATGGATTCCACAACAAATGCATGGATCAGGATGGCTAGTAGGTACCAGGCAAATCGACCTCCTCTTTTCAATGCTAGGTGGGGAGAAAATTATTATTATTATTATTATTATTATCATTATTCATTCTGCAAAAACAAAGAAAATCATTGAATACAAATAATTAAAAGTTTACTTTTGGAAAAGAGTCACATGGATGCCGGGAAGAGAAGAATAAGTGGGAGGTAGAATGGGAGTAGAATAAGTAGTGTAGTCGTATCAAGTAAAGATCAAACTCTATACAAGAATTTTAAAGAAAAAGTATCTTTAACAAAATTGGATTATTGCCAGAGGTATTAGGGGATGCTTCCCCCAACCCCCTGGGGGAACATATACCCCATTTGCACAACTTTAGGTCTCCATTTCCTGCAGGTGATTCCTACAAATTTAGGTTAGAATCCATCTAAAATAATCTCATCTGTTGAGTCGAAAGCTAAATGGACATTAACTCTGTTTAATTTTTTTTTCTTCAAGTTAATTTAGATGTTTTTATTTCAGATTTTTTTTTTATAATAAATAAGACGATATAAATACGAATAAGCAAAAATATACAAACCATGTCTAATGAGCAAGAAAGCGAGGATATGGTAGAGAATCTCAGCGACAAAGAAACTGCTGTGATTGGTCCATATCTCACGGGGATCTCGAAAGGCGATCAACCAATCCAAGATCTGAGAGGGGGGGGGGGGACCCAGAAGACAAGAAAGATTTATTAAACTAAAACTGAATCGCAACAAGAATTATCTTAGTTTTTTAGATTATATTCCTTCACACAAAGTATACAAATTAATGCTTCCACCATGACAGTGCAGTGTTTGTATAGTCATATGTCACTCAATAAGATATACCTTTACCTTTACCCAAGATTCTGGAAGAATGCTGTGTTCTCAGCCGTCGGGCTTCCAGTTCAATTTCATTTTCTTCCTTCTCGTAGTTGGGTGTCTTCTTGGTAAGTTTGTCTGGCTCATTTCTGCGTCGGGCATTCTACTCATATGGGGAGCAGAAATGATAGCAATTACCTGTACGTAGATCTTCTGTAGTTTAATACACTCCAGCAAAGCATAGAGAGTCAATGCTATGCGTATTGACCTCTAGCACTGCACTACATGTTAATAGGCAACATTTGCAGTTTGCACACATGAATAGTCAATACACTCTCAATACACAAATGCACACAATCAAGCTGATTTGGCTGATGGGCAAGTTTGAACTTTGAGTTTGACAGTACAATCTGAATTTTTTAATTATTCTTTCTAATATCGGTAAGTTAAAAAAATATATATTTTAGTGCTATTTAGGTGTCATCAATTGTCACCAACGTACTGATTTCAATCAAAATCAGTTGAGTTTTGTACAGTGCAGTGGTGTTTGAAATGTTGAGAATCAATAGCACAGCTTTTTTTGTAATACACAGCCAGGATAGAAGTGAATGCAGCTATGCAATGTGTGGTTTAATAGTGTAGATTGAATGGCAATGGCAATGCATTACTTATTACAGTAATGTAAACTAATAATTCATTGCCATTCAATCTACATTTCAACTCACCTTACGAATATCACTGCCTGTTACTGCCATATTTGAAGTCTCGCGATGAAGGCTCTGCTTAATTAGCCTTAGCCTAGGACAGCCGACGGGAGCTCCGGAGGAGTGGGAGTTCGAGATTAGGAGGTTGCAATGCCAATACTACTAGATCTAGTACTAGTCAGTCAGCCCAAGAATTTCTTGGTCAGCCTGCGCCTGTTGGTAAACTGCACGACACGTATATTTCCACTCTGAATCTATCAAGTTTAGACCACTCATCTAGCTAGTCTAGTCATGTGTTCTTTATCATGTTATCACTTAATAAGTTAATTCTTATCATGTCGGATCACATCAACCCGACCCTGGCCCCTGGATCTGGATATGGACGTAATGCCTGGAGCTGGGGCGCGCGGCATGGATCGAGATCGCACCTGTACCTCCCAGATCCCTGGCCCTGACATGTAGCGAAAGCTACTTGTCGATTCACGCAGCCCTCTTTGCCATGCACGCAAGACCAAGGACAACATCCTGACTAACTTGTCATTCGATGGACAACGCAAAATCTGCGTACGAAGAGGGGGAGGGGAATAACCCCCCTTTTTGTTTTGCTCTGTCAAAGAAAAGAAAAACGAAATGTGGAGGGGAAAAGAAAGAGAGACAGATTCCCGGAATTCCCGCTGAATAAATTAATATGCAAAAAAAAAAAAGGATCACATTTTTGAAAGAAGAATTTTAGCATTGATAATTCGATAAGAAGTTCCAAAGGATCCAATATAGCGTGGTAATTAATGAGTTTTTTTTTTTTTAAGAAATAAAAAGAAGTAATTTCATGACTGCGCGCAAAGCTATTCCGTCGCGGTTTTACTTTCCTTTAGAGAGGGGGTGTAGGGTGTTGGGAATGGTCAGGAAATTGTCCAATTTGTCTTTCAACCTATTTGTAATTACACATTAAAGAATAACCAATATTAATATTTGGAAAATTGTAATTTACTGCTGTTTTTTCTCACAACAAAAAGCATAGATCAGTATAGGGTAATGATGGTGGGCCACCATGAAAACATGATGTGGCTAAAACTGGATTTTGTGCAGTTTTAGGTTTAATTGTTTTGAAGGGGCCTCTTAAATAGTATAATTGTATATGTTTAATTGTAATTGTAATTTTTTTTTTTTAAATAATTTAATCAAATTTCTCAGGTAGATGATTTAAACTTTCTGATCCTTAATTCCCAGAACTCAACCCTTCAATTTGGCTCTTGAGGGGCGCTTAATTTGCTAGAATCGAAAAATAATGTTTCGACCATGATGGGGCACTTTATATAACCACATTTGGAAATTTCGGCTTTAGAAGGATACTGAGTCTTGCCCCCGGCCGGCCGGCCTTGAAAAAGATTTTATTTTCCCCTGGCGGGAAAACCTTTGAATTGAACTAACGCGATATTGGGTCGATAAAGGCTCTGATAATTTTTCGACCATGACGGGTCACTTTCCTTTTTAGCTATACTTTACGCCACTTGAAAATTATAATGTCGTCCCTGGCGGGCCACTTAAGAACCGAATAGGGCAATTTTGGTTCTAGAAGGGCACCTTTGCCTCAATAGAAAAATGAAATATTTGGCCCATAACGGGGCACTCTATGTAACTAAGTAGGAAAGTATCTGCTCCAGAAGTGCACTTTCGTTCCTTTGAGGTTAAAAATACATATTTCCCGGATGGAACACTTGAGGTAACCAAATTAATATTGTCCATGTTGTCACTCATAACATGTAATTAATTAGGTGAATCGTACAAAATTGACACAGTGGAAAAAACACACACTAAATAGTGAAGCCACGCCCTGCTTGACAGTGATGGTAACTTATTTTTAGAAAGGTACCTCGAAAAGGACAATTTCGCCCCCCTTGAAGAAATTAGAATTTCGCCCCTGACTGGCCACTTTTATTATATTTATTATTATTATATAATAATAATAACAATACAATATTTACAAAGCGCATAATAAACATAAGCATTTATTTCAATAGAGAAGCGATAACATCAACCGTCTGTACACCTTCTAATAGGTTTATGGCACAGCCATCATAAGTCTTTTCTTTGAAGAAAAAAAGAATTACATTTCAAATTTGATCTATTTTTGTATAAAGTACATGAAGTGTTTACAAAAAGTACACAATGTATACAGTGAACAATTACTATTTTACTAAGCAAAACAAAATATAAGGGACGAGCTATAAAGGCGTGAGACTTGGTAGGTCTGGGCAGGGGCGGTGATCCCGGAGGGACGGGGGGGGGGGGCGGCACGTCCCCCCTCAATTTTTTAGGGGGTCGTCCCCCCCCCCCCGGAAAATTTGAAAAAGTGCAAAAAAAGAAGAAAAGTATAGCAAATACTGACTATAAAGACTGCAACACACGTTCAGGCTCTGAAGGGCCACAGAGTGCAGCGTTTAGACTTCCCGCTACCTCGCATGCATAACATCCTTCAAAATATACAAGTAAATATTGTAGAAAATCTATATTCCGTTGGTAAGCACAGTTTACACTTTATGTTTACAAGATTAAGAGTTATAGAAATAGATTAGTGCTACAAAAAGTAACGCATGGTTACATTATTTATATTTAATTGACACCCCCGGGTAGTAGTAGTAGTAGTCAGTGGCGGATCCAGGATTTGCCGATAGGGGGGGGGGCCTAAAATTTGAAAATCGCGCCGACGAATATTTCGCTCAGTGGGGGAGAGGGGGGCGGGGGGTAGCGAGCATAATTTTTTTCTTCCTATTTGCCCCCGAAAATGTGAAAATCTCGCCGACCAATATTTCGCTCAGAGGTGGGGGGGGGGGGGGGGGTATGATCACTTACTAACAAAAATGATATAAAAACTTTTTTTTTTCCCCTTTTTTTATTTCCTTCTTCTTCATATTTTTTTTTGTTTAATGCCATGGGGGGGTAGTAGGCCCGTCGCCCCCCCCCCCCCCCCCCACATGGATCCACGCCTGGTAGTAGTAGAAGGCCTAGAAGTAATAATAGTAGGCCTAGTAGTAGTACTAGTAGTAGGCCTATTAGAAGTATAGTAGTAGTAATATTATTATTGTTATAATCATCATCATTTTCGTAATTATTACTATCAACCTAGACTATATTAGTAGACGAAAGGTAAAGAGAGAGGCGGGAGAGAGAGAGAGAGAGAAAGAGAGAGAGAGAGGGGGGAGGGGGGTGGAAGAGAAATGAGAGAAACGGTGGCGTAGCATGAGTCCAGACCACAGAACTGGAAAATATTTTCAGTTTTGGGGTCCAGACATTATTATGAGCATATGCAATGATGGGGGAGTGGCCAGGGATATGTCATGGGAGGATACAAGTTGATTGATTTTCATTTGGGGTTTATCCAACCACTTTTAGCCACGTACGTATTGCATCATACCTGATTTGTTTGTTACCTAATTTAGGAGATAAGATATTTATTAAAAATAATTTGTTGATGTACAAAAGTATTTGTCAATATATTGAGAGGGGAGAAAATAAGTATGAAAATTGATATAGTAGGCCTATAATATGGGCAGGACATGTTAAAAGTATAAGTACAATGATATAAATCATGGTGTTATTTAAGCTCGGATATCTATTTCATCTATTTCTGTACTTTTTGGTTTCTATCATAACAAAATATGATTGAAAATAAATGGTGACATAAAGACATCGGTGACATTATATACACGTTGAATCAGTGACGTGGCTACAACACGCATGTGCAATGACCTGGGTCAGTGCTCTTGTAACCATACGTGGCATACACATTGGTACCGATCCTCTGTGGAACAGGGTCGATTTCCGTATTCCAGCAGGTAAGTTCTAGGCTTTTATAAGAATGTTCGGTGGATTTCGTTATGCCATATATATTTTTCATATATGGAAATGAACTGTAATGTGAGTTATTGTCTAAAATGTCGGGAAAACGATGTGCGATGTTACTGTGAAATGGAACATCTTGTTCGCACGGCTGGGGCCGGTTCGTTTTGCACGCAATTTCTGTGGGGGCAGGGCCCGGTGAATCACTCCCTGTCGTAGGCTAGGGTGTTTTGTGCACACAGCGGTTTACAGAATGAAAGAAATAGCATCCCATATTTTTTTAATTTACATATTTGTTAAAAGTGTTATGATTATTTTATGATTATTATTATTAGGCTATAACTAGACCCTATATCTGTAATCTATTTCAGTTATTTTGTTTAGGAGGTCGAGGGAGGGATTCGTGTTGGTTTATCGGTGCGAGAAGGGTGTGAGAAAACGGGAGGTAGCGGTCAAGGCATGAGAATTGATATTGAGAGACAGAGAGAGACTGGGGGAGAAGGAAGGTGAGAGAAAAATTGACTGAGATGGCCGACTCAGAAGGGAAGGGTAAGGGATAGAAAGAGAGAGTGGGTGAAAGACAGATATCAGATATAATGCAACACTTAGACCTAGATCTAGTTAAAATAGCACAAAAGTAGGTTTATTTGCAATACCAGAAAATCTATGATTCAATGGTGACCCTGTGTGAAAACAGTGAAATATTTCATGTTTTCATTGTTAAAGCCTGCAGCAGAAAACAATTGATAGAGACAATTAAAAGAAGAAAAAAATCAACAATTAAGTCATCTTACTCTTATCCATCCCTATCCTTTTAGTTTTAATCCTTGTGATCAATCAACAAGTTTCCCCAAAAATTTGGGCGCACGTTGATACTAGCAAGTAGCATAAGTTATAGTTTGGTGACCGGTGCATGCACCTAAGTGGGAGGTCAACAGCTGACACATGATGTGGCCATGGAATTTGAAGGAAGATGATCTGATCAGATTTTGGGTAAATAGGTCAAATGTCAAAGCTCGTAGAGGTCAATTTCTGAAATTACAGGTTTTAGCCTTGCTATTGCCACATCTTAATAAAAACCATTAGAGGAATTAGCCTCAAACTTGGTGGTAGTATCATGTATCACCACAGGAAGAAAGTCTTATTGGATTTAAAGTAGGTACATGTACATGTACAGGTCAAAAAAACTAAAATGTCAATTTCTGAAATTAAGTTTTTAGCCTTGCTTTCGCAATATCTAAACTTGCTGACGGTATCACTGTAGGAAGATAATCCAATTACTTTTCTGGGCTAGTAGGTGAAGATCATATTTTTTTTTTTTTTTTTTTTTTTTTATCATATTTTTTTTTTGATCACCGGTATAGGCTTTTTGTTTTCATCATGATATGTCACAAATAATTCCATCCATTTCCTATACTGAATTCAGGGCGGAGGCATTTAGGAGACGTCGTCGCATTTGTCTTGTTTCTTCTACTACTCATGTAGTTTTTGTTCCTTCTGTTTCTTTATCATCATTCTGTCTCTCAATCTCTCTAAGCATTCCGTCTCATATCAACAGTACGGACCTCCTACGGTACCATTAATAATTGCCTCGCCAGTGTTTCTTGATTTCCCAACAAGTATCATGTCATTCATGTGCTTTTAAAAATCGCCCCAAAACTCGGACATTCCCTATCGAAGCGTGTAGATTTGTTTAGAAATAAATTGACAACAGAGATTACTGCTGTCAGACGGAAAGATAAGAACGTAGTGCGATGCATGTCCACTAGTAAGGACAAGGTCACATCAGATTTGGTGTCTACTGTCTAGTATATTGTCAATTTTGTGTAAATGTCGGTTGTGCTACATCCAGTTGGTTAGGTTATTATTATTAAGTTTTTTTCAATTGTTATTATTGTTGGATTTCAAGCCAGGTTACTATAATAATTCAAACTATATTTTTAAAAGAGATCATTTTATAGCTACAGTGTATTCTTTATTCTTAAATATATTTGTTAGCTCACCTATATGTTGTGGTCATCAAGATTAAAATCTACTTTTGTTTAGCAAAGTTAGCAGCTCTAGAAATAGTTTAAACAATGTAGACCTATTAATCTATTTGAAGAATGCTTTGAATATGTTAAAAATGATTGATTTTAAACCATGTATATGCTTGAGGGAAACTGAAACAAGGCTGGCACATAATCACAGCACTGTCTCAGAACAGAATATGCCATGTCATATTCCTTCATGTATTTGTGTCACCCTATTCTTACATGCACAAATTTATCTGGGATAATCTCTCATGCAGACAGCTATACTGGGATGATGTCCCAATAATGCACACCAATAAACTAGCTGTTGTTTCAATGAGCAAAATTTCTGGCTATCCCAGGACAAAAGAAAAGAAAGAAAGAAAGAAGAAGAAGACTAAACCTTGCATGCCCCAAGATCAAGATTCTAGAGATCCTATTGAATGAATTAATGTTTGTATTACTCATATATTGGATCATTCTACCTTGCAAGAGGCAATGTTGTTGTTGATTGTTCTAGTGCAGTTACCTCTAAAGCTGAGAGGCTGATCATGTCCTTCCCTGACACAGCCCTGCTTATGAATAACTGTGGATGGTTTTATAAGTGTGTTCCCTCATACTCAAAAGTTGTGATATTGTAGAGATACCTTTATCAAAACCGCTTAATCCACTCTTTGAAAAAGAACAAATTATTGCAGCAGCATCCGATCTCGTCCAAAAATGTTGATACAAATTTTTTTCCAGATTATGTTTGAATGTATTAAAATCGATGATGAAAGTAAACTTTGTGGTGATTGTTATAATTTATTTTGTTTTTCAGGTGAAGAATAGCATCTCCTATACAAGACAAGCAAACTTATTTTCGGCATGAGTTACATGAACCAGCCACCAGGGGGTGGATATCAGAACTCTTATGCGGCTCCCCCAGGTCAGGCTCCGCCCAATGCTTATGGGAACTATGGCAACCAGCCTGGCCAGCCCACTTCAGCAGCTCCACCTCCTTCAGGAGGGATGCCTCCCCCAGGGCCTGGGAAACCACCTGCAGGAGGTGCGTATGGTGATAACACTACACCGCAGAACTCGTATGGAGGGGGATCATCAATGAATGGACCATCTTCGACGGGACCTCCCCCGCCTGGTCCAGGCAGTAACCAGTTTGGGGCACCTAGACCTGTGGGTGGGTACCCTGCACAGGGGCAGCGGCCACCTGGACCAGGGCAAGGAGCTCCTCCAATGGGAGGACAACCACCTCAGGGACAACCGCAGCAAAATCTACCGGGAAGCTACGGCATGCAAACCAGGTAAGGCTTAGACCATTCAGTTTTGTTTTTATTTATAAGACACTTCTCTGTGGTTGTCTGTTACATTGATAGGAATAATTATGAATGTAGGGATTAAAAGTATGAAAGATTATTATTATCATTATTATTTATTTGGCAATCACTCAATCCCAAGTACTAAGTAAGTATGGGGTAAAAATGCAATAATATTTGTTTTTTCTTCAGAAAAAGATCATTTCAGCAATATGTTTTCTTTGGTATTTTCATTAAAAAATTAATAAATAGATACATCAGGCGGCCTCAAAAAAAGGGAGTGGGCGGGAGGCTAAACATTAAATTTGTTTAATGTTGCCGAAGTATTCATAATTTTACAGCACATAAATATTTTAAAAACATAATGATCATCTTCAGATGGCCTTTTCTTTGGATTGTCCAAATTACAATAAGATGGTTGAAAAAAAGAAAGAGGAATGCCTGAAATTGAAATAAAACAAATATTTAAAATGATAATTATTGTTCTGATATGAAATAACGAGATCGTTACGAGAGCATTGGAAATTGTAGTTCCGCCAGCAAAAAAAAAAAATTACATTCATGTAACCACAGGTAAAATGGCTGGCGACAATTAAGATCACATATGTATACAAGTTTCAAGTTTTTGTCTAAGAAATAAAACTAATCAAAAATTGATCTTTTAAACATTTGCTTGGAGATTATGCATAGACAAGTATAAGCTTCAAAGTTTTGAGACAAAGGTAAGCATGGTAAATTTACATTGAATCATCAAAGGCCCCCCCCCCCCCCATTAAAAAAAAAAATTAATCTAGGTGTAGTACATAATTTTAAGCTGAGCTTATTTATGTCAATTTGAATTTGCAGACCACAAGTGTCCAGCTCGCAACCTGGTTTCTACCAGCCTGGTGCCCCACCCCCTCCGGGCGGAGCTCAACCCGTAAAGCAAGTAACCAATCAGATGTCAGCTATGAATGTATCTGGAGGCCCACCTCGCCCAGGCTACAATATGGTAAGATGAGCTCTTAGTTTTTGTTACCCCATCAAAGATATATTTTGGAAATCTGATACAGTCGATCTTGACGAGACTGAGGGAAGTGCGTTGACTTTAATAGACAAAGGCAATCTTTGACTTATATGTAAATAACCTACATAAGCGCGGAAACTTGGAAATATTTTCATTCAGTATTAAATATAAGAGAAAGAAGATGATTCGTTGTACCGTTCACGACTCTTAATCCTTGTCTGAATTTATTCCCCCCCCCCCCCTCCTGTGCGGAAGCTTTGACGTTTTATTACATTATTAGAGAAAGAACACGATCGTTGTACCGTTCTAGACTCTTAATCCTCGTCTGAATTCAGGCCCCCCCCCCCCTCCCGCGCAAAGCGTGGGAGCTTTGACATTTCTTTAAATTATAAGAGAAAGAAAACGATTTGTGGTACAGTTCTCGACTCTTAATCCTCGTCTGAATTCAGGCCCCCCCCCCCTCCCGCGCGAAGCGTGGAAGCTTTAACATTTCTTTAAATTATAAGAGAAAGAAAACGATTTGTTGTACCGTTCTCGACTCTTAATCCTTGTCTGAATTTAGTCCCCCCCCCCCCCCCTTATGTATGTTGATACGAGTCTTAGCCTACTGATCAAGATGTGCAAAAATCAGGGCAATGCAAATATCAATCCAACCTACTTTTCTGGACAATTAAAACAAGAAGTCCAGGGGGGTGTTTTTCACAAAGATACTAAGTTGAACTTATCTCTAAGTTGGACTTAACAATTATGGAAAGCCATTAGCATCCATGAAAATATTTTGTAAAAGTTATTTTAATAGGCAGAAAATGTTGATTCAAATCATTCATATTTTCTATTATCATGGGAGATATCATGTTCTTGATGTGGAATTTATAAAAAGTCTAAAATACTTGAATTTTCGCTTTGAACATATTTTATTTTAAGGCTACAAATGGCTCTCCATAATATTTAAGTCCAACTTAGAGTTAAGTTCGACTTGGGATCTTTGTGAAACACCCCCCAGATCACATAAAACAAAATAGTTCGCCCCTCTTTCCCTCTTATTTTCATAACTGCTGTAATCATGAATTTCAGTTGTTCGTTCGTCACCACAAAGTGAGGCTCATACCTGGAAGTGCAGATGAGCTTCTGAGCGTTTGAGTACAGTAAATCCCACTCATTTTTCTCGAAAAAAAAAAAAATTCAGAGAGAGAAGAAAGTAGGAGCACGCGCCAGCAAATTTGGAGTACAGGGGTGTATTGATTAAATGAAAAGGATGAGAGATGCATGCTTTGACAGTGATGGATTACATTTTTATTGGAAAACAGATGACTTGCTAATGTGTGAATGTTGTCAATTTCATGATTTGAATACTCATTATTCCTTTCCTGATTTTGCATCAGGGAGGTCTTCCAGGTGGTCCACAACCACCACCTGCTTCAGGGGGTTACGGGGCACCGCCACCTTCCAGCCAAGCACCCTCATCAGGATTCCAAGGCCAGCCTCCAACAGGCTATGCATCAGGTCCTCCAACAAACAATTACTCCAATGCCCCCACTCCATCATCAAATACAAACTATGGTGCCCATCCAACAAATACAAGCTATGGTCAACCGGGCACAGCCGGACCTCCCCTTCTGAGTAGCTACGTAGCGGGACCACCTCCTCTCCAGATGGGCCAAGGGCCAACATACAGTGGGGGTGTGCAACCCCCAATGGGACCGGGTATGACTCCACCTGCCACCCCACCTGGGACCGGCCCACCAGGGCCACCAGGAATGGGGTACCAAGCTGGAGGGCCACCTCCAGGAGGGATGGGGATGCCACCTCAGGGGGGTGGTGTAGGGGGGTATGGACAACCCCCTGGTCCAGGTGGGATGCAACCCCAACCCCAGACACAACAGCCCCCGCCTGCTCCTAAGAGGCTTGATCCAGATCAGATGCCCAGTGCAGTAAGTTAATTGAGTTCTATCTATCTATCTATCAGGCTATAGTTCATCCAGACGTTGGACAAAGCCCTCCTCATAACATTTCCATTCTCTTCTGTCTCTAGCTCTCCTAGTCCATGTGGCCGTTCCCATGTATGATGTTAGATCATCTTCTCTTCTGCCTTCCTCTTTCTTTCCCATCCTTGGTTGCCATTCTGTTAAACGATTTGTCCATCTATTTTCCTGAAGTCTTGCTGTATGCCCAGCCAATCTCCACTTTGATTCTCTGACTTTCTCCATGATGTCTTTAACCTTTGTTTTCTGGCGTATGGCTTTGTGATTGATTTTGTCTCGCAGAGATAAATGCGACATCTTTCTATCCATAGCTCATTGAGTAGTCACAAGCTTCTGTTCTAGATCCTTTGTCAATGACCATGTTTCTGATCCATATGTCATAGTTCTTAGAATCATTGGTTGAACATTCTTCTTCTTAGTGACATGGGTATGTTTTTATCCGTCAACATTAGACTGACTACTCTCAAAACAAACCAAAACTTATTGGGATTTGTAAAATACGTCCAATTAACAGCAATAACTTTCATGGATTGCAAAATTCAATAAAATGTAAGTTGTGATTCTATTATTTCAGTTATGAAATTCCCGCAAATCTGAAACAATTTGTGCCTGGTTTTATAGTAACATGATCATAGCATTTCATATACCAGTGCGTTATGTTCATTATGTGCGTTATGTTGTAGAGCTAGGTTGATAAACATTTTCAGAAATAACTTCCAAGATTCATATTTTTATTGTTTGTGACATTATCAAGTTTGATTTTAAATACTTTAAGAGAACAATCCTTCAAGATGTATAATACCAATTCATGTTTTCAGCCAACTTCCTCATCTTGAACATTTTTTTTAGAAGGCTCACAAATTATTTCAATTTTGCATTATTAACAGTATATCTGGAGATGGGTTATCAGTTTGCAATCTTATTCATCCATTTTCTGTGTCTATAGATTCAAGTAATAGATGATGACAAGAGAACACGAGGCGGGCAACAGTTTATCACAAACCTACGAGGGCAGGTACCACCCCTTGTTACAACAGACTTCCAGGTTCTTGATCAAGGTAAGATTGAGATTCTTTGGGGGATAATTCATTCATACAGATATTGTCATTGTGTCAGTTATTACACCTAAAGATTTAATGTCAAAAACTAAGTGCAAAGATTCACACTTGATATTTCCTTTGAGGTTTGGAGCCAAATACTGGGTGTCTGTGTACATCTAAAGAGAAAAGACCCTCCTGAATCATACATTTTTGAAGAAAAAAAAATGAGTTTAGTCATTTTGTCCGCCACTACATCACAGAGACTTGACTGATTCAGCTAATTGAAGAGCCTATATATGTACCAACAGTGATTACAACTTTTAAAAATTCATGACTTTCTAATTTTTGTCAGATTTCATTCAAACTTTCACCAAGCTACTTCTCTGATTTTCTGATTTTCCTCTAGAGTAGTTTGCTATCAAGGTTCGATTTCCCTTTAACCATTTGTATATTCCTTTCAATTTTCCTTTTCAGGAAATGCCAGTCCCAGAATTATGCGTAGCACTATGTATAGCATTCCATGTACTCAGGACCTGGTGAAACAGTCACAGATACCCATAGGGGTCGTCATATCACCTTTTGCAGAGACGATGAACAATGAGGTAAAGAAATATTTCTGTCCTAATTACTTGAAAAGCTTTGGTTTAGCATCAGTCTGATATGCTTTTGAGCACTGTTTGTGCCAGACTAATAGAAATGAAAGTTTCTTTCTTCCTTCTCTTTATTTTAAAATGTTTGTGTATATGGCTTCACTTACTCATACCGTGTGTATCTATGAAATGAGACTGTATCATGTACTTTTTCAGTTATGTGCTTATGTAAATGCGCAGAAAAACAACTTTGAAGTTTACAGTGTAAGAAATGAATGTGGTCTAAGATTAGCTCAATTATAAAGTAAGAAGAATCCATGATAATACGAAACAAAAGAGTATTAAAAGGGCCTTTTAATTGTCCTAAAATGGCTAATGCTTTGTTTGTAGGTATGTTCAATGAATTCATAGAATAGGGTTTCTTTTGTAAGTGCATTAATAACATCACTTGCGAATTGCATTTTCCTGCCATTTTCTTGATTGATTTATTTTCAACCTTTTGGTGTTTAGATCGCTCCATAGTTCCTCATTGACAAGATCTAATGTACTTGTGTGTCCTTTTCTTTTTAGAACCGGCCCCCTATTGTAGACCATGGTCCTAATGGTCCAGTCAGGTGTAACAGGTGCAAGGCCTATATGTGTTCTTTCATGAGCTTTGTGGAGGGAGGAAGGCGGTTTCAATGTGCCTTCTGCGGCGGTCTTACGGAAGGTCAGTTAAAGAGGAAGAGATTGTTTTTTTAAGTTCATTTTTTCTGAAGGTTTATAACTCTGAAAACTATACAGGGTTCTATTTTATTTTCGTCATTGTTAACATTTGGAATTAATAACCCTTTCTTATTTTCGGAATCGTAAATTCTCTTTCATTTCCGATATCACAAACCATACTTGATTTCCAGAATAATGAACCTTTTTCACTGATTAAATTACAAACCTTATGTCATTTTCAGAATTATGAAACCTTCGGAATTATGTAACTTTGGAGTAACGAATTCTGGAATAACGAATATTCACATGCAGATAATTGGCACTACAATTTTTCAGTCAATATTATACACGAGCTCACATACCAGGCACTATGTGTAATAAAGTCAACAGCAATCAAGACCTGTACATAATATATAAGCATCCTATTCCGATGATGTTCAATGCCCTTGTTAGTGAATTACCATATACCCTGATGGTGGTAAGAATACTTCCCAGGGGAGTGGAGATAGTGCACATATTATGTGTTTGAATTGATCTCATAACTTGGGTAAAATTAAAGTGGTTAGCGATTTTGGTCCTTATAATATCTTTATGAACAATAATGATAATTAATGAACTCTTAAAATGCCACACAAACAAATCTCCCCGTGCCACATTGTATCTATAATGGGATAGGTAACCCAAAGGCTTCAAGATTAAAGATAAACTTGAGTTCTGGTAAAAAAAGAAAATAAATTCTCACAGAATCAAACGAAACTTATACTAAATGTTCAAGATTATAAATAAATGTCATGTGCCTAACAATTTTGGAAGAAAATGTATACTGGCTGATAATTACCTGATTTAAATCGGTTTCCCAATTTTTTTTTTTCCCCCGATTTTATCCTGATTTCCAAAAAAAAAAATTATTTTCTCTATTCTTCCCGATATTTCCCCAATTTTCTTACTCAAAAGGGGGGGAATGTTGTTAGATGCCATTTTTTCCCCCGCGAATCCTCTATTTTTTTTTAGTACTCACTATCACCCCTGCAAACTAATGATTTCAAATTTCTAGATTTCATAGTATTTATGTATTTTTTGTACCTTTGACACAGTTCCGCCTGAATTTTTCCAGCCGTTGGATCACATGGGCAAGAGAGTTGACATGTTTGAGAGGCCTGAGCTCTCATTAGGCACCTTTGAATTCTTAGCTACTACCGATTATTGTAAAGTAAGTAATGTCAGATATTTCATTCAATGATTTGAAGTACTGCTCATTTCTCTCACTGGTTTTGATAATTGGAATGGTAACTTATTAAGGTGATCTTTAAACAGAGGTTATCTTGTGAAAAATAATTTATTTCATTTTCTTCCTCAGATTATTTTTTGGTAATGTTACAAATAGAGCAATTTTATCTTTGGTAAAATTTGGTTTATCACTATTACACAATGGATATTTGTCTTTCCTTTTTCATTTGTTACATACTTGTAGGTTGAATTCCATAATACTAAAGACAGTCCTAGATTTTTTTTTCTCTCATCTACTGAACTACTTGTCAATGAACAGCAGCTTAAGAAGAGAGCCTTTTCCTAATGATATTGCTTGTGTATGTAGTGCAGAAAAATACACAGCTCAACCCACAGATATAAATCTTTCTGGGATGTTTACAAATAGAAAATAGAGGCATATCATTTATTATCTTCTTTCTTTAATTTGTAAAATTATGACAGGCTGCTCTCCATAATTCTAAAGACAGTACTAAAATGGCTTATTTTCATCTGTTGAAATAAACTTCGGTGACAAAAAAAAGTTTAATTTTTTAGTTGAATTTGATCAAAAGACTCTCATTACAGACAGTCATTGAAATATATTGCTTTGTTAAGTTTCAATTGCTATCACTTCTCTTTTTTTCTGTACAGAACAACACACCACCCAAGCCACCAGCATACATCTTCATGATAGATGTCACATACCAGAGTATGAAGACTGGTATGGTGAACCTTCTTTGTCAACAGCTCAAGACACTGCTAGATGATCTACCAAAGTAAGCAATAAGAAATGGTCTCAGTCTTCTTTTCTTAAAAACAGTTTAAGAAGTACTTAATGTCTTGGAGAAGCATCTTCAGATGAATTAAATGTGCCTGGGGCGTGTTTTACAAAGATCCTAAGTTGGACTTAACAATTATGGAAAGCCGTTAGCATCTATGAAAATATTTTGTAAAAATTATTTTAAAAGGCATGAAATGTTGATTCAATTCATTCAAATTTGTTATTATCAAGGAGATTTCATGTTCTTGATGTGGAATTTATGAAAAGTCTAAAATACTTGAATTTTTGCTTTTGAATATATTTCATTATAAGGCTACAAGTGGCTCTCCATAATTTTTAAGTCAAACTTAGAGATAAGTTCAACTTAGGATCTTTGTGAAACACCCCCCTGGAATTATTAAAACATTGATCTACATTTGCCACACTCAACCCAGGTGATGTAAATGGGTACCTGGCAGGAATTAATTCCTTGAAATGCTGGAGCGCTGTATAAACGGCTGCTAGGCTAAAGCCAGGTTAATAATAAATGTGTCTCGGAATAGAATTATCTAGATAGATGGCGCTATAGAAATGCCTATTATTATTATTAATATTATTATCATGAAGGATTAAGATTGACACCCAATCCATATTAGTCATTACCATGTATGTGATTTTTATTTTTCAGAGAGCATGGAGCAAAGGAGTCCAACATCAGAGTGGGCTTTGTGACCTATGACACGACACTTCACTTCTACAATGTCAACAGCGCCCTCGCCCAGCCCCAGATGCTTGTGGTGTCTGATATCAATGACGTCTTCATGCCTCTACTGGACGGGTTCTTGGTGCAGCTCTCAGAATCAAGGGCTTGTGTTGAAAGGTAGCAAGTTTATTCCAACTTTATATGACACTGTTTCTTCTATTTTTGGCTAGTCTTTTGTGGCTGGGAACATAATAATTCATAGTGTAAAAGTTAAACTATCATTGAAATTGGAAAAAGCATTTTTATTGTATTCCAACTTTTTTTGATAGATTTTCCATTTATGTAATATTCATGTACAATGGAATTTAAAAAATTGCAAAGAATTTTGGGGAAAAGAGAACAATGATATGAATTCATGAACACAATTTGTGAAAGTAGAAAATAGGGCACTAAGGACTAACACAATATCAACATTTTGAGAATTGTTATTAATTAATATTTTTGTCACATGCTTTGTTTCCAGCCTTTTGGATCAAATCCCAGAAATGTTTGCAGAGACCAGGGAGACAGAATCCATGTTGGGACCAGTTATCCAAGCTGGGCTAGAAGCTCTCAAGGTATGCATCCCGTCCACTTACCCAAATAAAACATTTTATAAAAGAGCTCTAGTATTTTAAGCATCATGATTGGTCAAAACGCTTCACATTACATGCACCTTTTTTTGTGCATGCACGATCGTGCCAAAAAAAGCGCAGTCAAAAGTATCATTGCACGCTCCAAGATCGAGATCCAGCACAGCGTACGCGTACTAGTAGCAAGGTCTTTTTTTTTTCTAGAACCAACATAACTCTCCTAGACTCTAACATTAGGTCTAGACTTCCGTTTGATATGATTTTCATGTGTCACTATTTTATAAAACAAATAACGCACTTTACCCATTGTGCAAAATGTAAATTCAGTGTACGCTCGGTTTCTTCAGATGGTGCGCACTGTGAACTCTTGTGTTCAGAGGCGGCACTAATCTAAAGGAACCTCGCGTGCATGCCCTTACCACTATCGCACGCTGGGCAGAGCGTTATTTGTATAGCATTGCCTGTTCTTGGTACTCTCTTGTTTTATATGCCACCCCTCCCAATTTCATTGTTAATTCTGCTTCTATCTCTGTCTCTTCCCCCTCCCCCTCTCCCCCTCCCCCTCTCCCCCCCCCCCCCCCCCCCAACCCTCTCTCCCCACCCCAACCCTCTCTCTTCCCCCTCTCTCCCCTCTCTCCCCCTCTCTCCCCCTCTCTCCCCCTCTCTCTCCCGCTCCCCCCCATCTCTTCCCCCCCATCTCTCCCCCTCTCTCTCCCTCTCTCCCCTCTCTCCCCTCTCTCCCCCTCTCTCCCCTCTCTCCCCCTCTCTCCCCCTCTCTCCCCCTCTCTCCCCCTCTCTCCCCTCCTCCCCCTCTCTCCCCCTCTCTCCCCCTCTCTCTCCCTCTCCCCCATCTCTTCCCCCCATCTCTCCCCCTCTCTCTCCCTCTCTCTCTCTCTGTCTCTGTCTCTCCCTCCCCTCTCTCTGTCTCTCCCTTCCCAACCCTCTATTTCTATCTCTGTGTCCCCCTCCTGATATTAATATCTCCCCTTCCTGATTTTGTTGCCCAGTGCCTTGTAACTGGGCTCAAATGTTCTATTACCAAGCCCTTCGGAAAGGACACAGATCTACAATGACAATGATGACTGAAGACTGAAAAACATCTCACTATTTTATTTATCTTGTAGGCTGCTGAAACGTCAGGCAAACTGTTAATATTCCACTCATCACTTTCAATTTTGGAAGCCCCTGGCAAGCTGAAGAACAGAGACGACAGAAAACTGTTGGGTACAGACAAAGAAAAGGTCAGAAAACACATTTCACTTTTATTATTCTAGACTTGTTGCATTTGGTAGTAGTTTGAAAGAAATTTAAGATCTACTGAATTACCCCAGGCATATAATGCTTGTAGATTGATAGATGATAGTATGTACCACCATAGGAACAAAATCTGGTTGATTTTTGTAGTAATACAGCGGTCAACTTTAAACTACTTTTCAAATTATTCGCATTTAAAGTTTTGTTTTATATTTAAACTGCTTTCCGTCCCGAAAATTGGTTTAAAGATGAAGTTGAGTTCTGGTCATGCGATTGCATTGTGAAATAAACGGTGTGGAACCGACCAGAAAAGGTTGATCATCTAGCATATAAGAATGTGTGTGTATTGCAAGGTTCTGGAATCATCAAAATGATAATAAATGTGGCCAAGTCTTGGTAAAGTTACAAACACTTGCACAGAAAGATGTATATGGGACTACACGAACACGTGGCGTAAAAAGCCGGCCCCCCGATGTTTACGATGTTACATGCATATTTAGAATATGAAGGCATTTGAAGAGCCATGCTTTTCAGGGAACATGTCTTAACTGATGTTCTTCCACACTTGCATAATAAGAATGAGTAATGCTCACAAATTATTTTTCACCTCTTCCCAGAACTCAACCTTCTCTTTAAAACTTAAAAGACTAATAGAAATGATATAGTAGAACACGGCCACAATTTTTTTCTCAGAAATAAGTCAGTTTAAAAAAAGTTTGAGGCAATTTAGTGCTAACGCCCTTCTGCCTAGCGCTTCATTTTTTACCTGATATTCGAGCTAACGCCCTTCTGCCACCCAGACGACGATATATTGATATATATATATATAGGAGAAGCAGTCTTATTTGTCTTGTTTATTTCATATTCTGATAGATCATGAAGTGTAGATAAGATTTCATACCAAAATACTGGAGACCTAAATGTGTTTAAATGGGATACATGCCCTTGCAGGGGACTTTGGAGCAGCACCCCTAAATTGCCCTACTGTTCCAATATAATCCTATGTTCCTGGTGCAAAGGGGATGGGAGCTAGGTCCCTTATTGCAAGGCCTCTATTTCCATTGGCTCAGTTGAGCATAGGTCTGCTGACCTCTTTTTAATTTTCATAGAATACTTCATCAATATGTTTTGTTCGTTTTTATGCCTCCGCTACAAGGTAGCCGGAGGCATTATGTTTTTGGGTTGTCTGTACGTCCCATTCTCGTGATCGAGTTATCTCAAAAAAATGATTGATGGATTATCGCTATCCTTGGGTCATGTATGTATCTTGCAAAGCCAATGAACTGATTAGATTTTGGGGTCATGAGGTCAAAGTTTAAAGGTCATGGAGCTCATTATGTATACTAAAATAGCTTGTGAACACATGTCAATAAAACCAACAGATGGAATACTATCAATCTCAGTACCTGTATGTATCATAGGGTCATACAAAAATAGCTTGTAATCATGATATTCTGAGAACCTGTTAATGGATTACAATCAAACTTGAATTTTCAAAATTGCTTCTGTTTTAATTTGTAAAGTTGCTCTGTGGCGGAGGCATCATTTTCGACTGTGTGCAGATTAAGATCCATCTAGTTTATTACAGGATTACAGTAACTTTTCTTAATAAATTCAGCAATTGGTGCACCGTAAGTCAGCTGACTGAGTGACCAAGTTAAACCAGGATTAACTAATAAAGCTATATACAGAATGGTGCCATAAACATGCTTTAACCAAATCTTTGCATTGGAGATGCAGCTCATGCAGCCAGTCCAAAACACTGGGAGTTCCAGCAAAAATTCTTCCTGAGCTTTGCATGGTTATTAATGACAGTTTCTCCTCTTGCTTTCAGACCGTGTTGACACCACAAATCAACTTCTACACTACTCTTGGTCAGGAGTGTGTGACGCACGGCTGCAGTGTGGACACCTTCCTCTTTCCCAACTCTTACGTGGATGTGGCCACGGTGGGCCAGGTCTCAACGCTGACCGGAGGACAGTGCTACAAGTACAGCTACTTCCAGGTTAGTTTATACAGGCCTGATAAAAACCCAATTTGAATCGGTTTCCTGATTTATTTATTTTTCCCAATTTTTTTTTTTTTTTACCCAATTTTTTTCTTCCCCCCGATTATCCCCTTATTTTCTCTATTCTTCACTATTTTTCCCTATTATTTCCAATATTTCTTACTCAAAAGAAGGGAAATGTTGTTAGATGCCATTTTTCCCCCAGAATCCTCTTCTTTTTTTTTACTCAAGGGCAACGTGGTTGAGGGGAATACGGTTATGCACAATACGGATGACCCCAAGTCCTTGAACAGGCATTGACTTACAAGATTTAAAAAAAAATAATGCTGAAAACCATTGTTTAAACCTCCACTGAGACTTAAATGATCCTATTCAACTTTTCATCTGCATTTTTGCAGGTTAAACCATGGTTTACAAGTAAACTTCTCCATTAATTCTAAATCAAAAGTCTTTAAAAATCATTTGATATGAAGATGCAGAATACATTTATTTCCTCCAAAGTATCACAATTGATGTCCAAGTAAGATTCATTCCTAGTTTCTCTTTTGCCTCCTGATTCTTTAATAACCAGGAAGTAAGTGGTTGTCAGAGATAAGTTATATCTAAATATGTTTTCAAACATTGCCAAAACACATATTAATCTTTAAATTCAGTTTGCCGATGTGAACAAGTTATTAAAGCGCTTTCGCAAAGACGACGGAAGCAAAGATGGCGGCAGAATTCACTCAAGCGGGATCGTCCTGTACAATGCTCCCGTCTTCATTTGTAACCATTTTCGGTACCAGGGACAGGGACGTTAATGTGAAGTTGTGTACGTGTCAACAGTAGTGAAGATAATAATTAACATGTCAAAAATTGGATAGTCCAGGACAAAGTACAGTTGATATATACGATCATACGATATCTATATCGCGATTGCAAGATGATACAGCTCTTTCGTCGTGTTCAGGGAACGAACGATATTATGGCCAAAAACGGTCGTGAAAATCAACAAGACAGAGACAATTTTGGTTCGCACATGCGTTACCGTCGTCTTTGACTTCCGTCATGTTTGCGAAAGTGCTCTAATAACATGCAGTTCTCATTAAGAAGTTAGTAAGAAAATGATAAAAAATATGTGTACCATACTCCTTCTTCTTCGGAAAGGTGTTCAAATATGACTACCTTAACATAACTACATTCTTTGTCAAACCATTTCTTGTTTTCACCTTATTTTCAACCAAAAAATCTTCATCATTTACTCAATTACGTATATTCCCATTCACATGTGTCCATTCTTATTTTATTGCCAGGCTGCCAATGATGGAGAGCGTTTCATCTGGGACCTGACCCGCAACCTAACCCGCGAGGTCGGCTTTGATGCGGTGCTCAGGGTGCGCACCAGCACCGGCATCAGACCCACAGACTTCTACGGCAACTTTCACATGTCCAACACGACAGATGTGGAGCTCGCATCAATAGACTGCGACAAGGCTGTTACCGTGGAGATCAAACATGATGATAAACTTCAGGAGGACGTAGGAGCCTTTATCCAGGTTGGTGGGACATTTAAACAGAACTTTAAAAGATTATATTTCTAGTTTGACCATTTGAAAGCCCCACTGCACTAGTTTAACCAGGAGGTATTAGACCTCCCTGCATGCATGGCTGATCGTCAACAAAACAGAGTTTGTTACAGAGTTTGTTGTTTGTTGCTACGGCAGGCAGCCAGTGAAAACGAATTTGTTTAATAAAATTGTGGAAATGCAAGCATTACTTTAAACAAACAGAACTTTGTTATTCATGGCTCATTTTTCCTGATTGAGGTGTCATATAAAAGGGCAGAAAAGGAACTTTCTGGAAATATGATTTTCTCTTTGAAATTCAGATACCGTGTGCCAAATGACCTTTTGGTACCTTTTCTTTAAATTGTTTTTAATCAGTCATGCGTGAAATATGTATCATATGCGTTGCATCAAATGAACAAGGTGGATCTAAGCTGTACAAATATGTGTCATTTATCAATTATAATTGTGATTAAGTTATGATAAAACATCGATACTGCTTGGTTTTGTTTTTTCTGGGGCGCACTGTATATGTAAACATATCATGCAATGACGAGTTGGCTCTCCACATATTGTATTCATCATGTTTTCTGTACCATGTATCTCTATAGGCTGCTGTGTTATACACCAGCGTGAGTGGTCAGAGAAGGCTACGTGTCATCAACCTGTCACTCAACTGCTGTACCCAGATGGCTGACGTGTACCGCAACTGTGAGACGGACACCATCATCAACTTCCTTGCCAAATATGGTAAGTGGCTAGTCAAATTCAAATTCAAATTTTATTGGTCCAAAAGGAAATTTGTTGCGTTTACATGCATTATTCACAGAGAAAAATAAATAAAATATACATGTGACATGATACATAGAACATAAAACGAGTATATAAAGAGAATAAACATATAGCACTTTAACATTCTCATTATATCAATATTTTCTCTGAATTTACATTGACAATATTTGTTCTTATATCCAGAGTAATTACTAAAACAATATAATATTGTAATCATTATTACTATTATCATTATCAATATTAATATTATTATTATTATTATATGTATTGTTATTATTGTTAGTTTGACTCATTATATCATTATGATAATAAAATATATATAGGCAAACAATAAACAAACAGTTTAACAATCAAAAAGATTTATCCTAATAAATATAGTGGAAAAATAAGGATGTATATATCTTAGTAAGTTACAGAAACCTAAATATGAGTGCACTGAGTGCAGTACGTATGCAATATGAATACCTATTGAAGGCAGTATGAAATAGTTATGAATAAACAAGCAATATATTATGACATATGAGTATAAAAAGAAAAGAGCCTTTCAGTGGCTAGTTTCTCAAAGCTGTTGTATTAAAGTCAAAGTTTGTGGACGTCCCTCAGAAACATGCGTTATGGAATTTTCCGAACACCATCATAAACTTAAGTTTTTTGTCATCCCATGGAAATATATGTTACAGAATGAATACATGTTTCAGTAGGAAGGCCCAAAACTTTCACTAATGATGGTTTCAAGAATCCATTGCCTAATAAAACTTGGTGATATAGATGTTTTAAAAATATAAATGATTTTCCTTGATACACTGTACCTTGACACGTTTTGTTAAGCCCTATCTTGTCCAGCTTGAAAAAAATGTAATAGTGTAGTTATTTTTTTAATCAATGGTCCAAGTCAGCACCAAATTTTTAAGCCAGCCCGTCAATAAACAGGTGATAACTTACTTGCACTCTGTCAATTTGTCTAGCCCTTTCTCATGTTTTATGTGCTGTTTAGCACACTTTCCTTGCCCTCCAACGCCCTTGCCAATGAATAAGTTGATTGGTAATCCTCAGACCATTTGATTGTTTGTTAGGCAACTTCGTTCTAGTTCCAGACAGTTGTTTGTCCCCTTACGGTATCTACAATATCATATGGGCATAGAGCATTTCAACATGCAGTCCCTCAACTATGGAACAAAATTCCTATTGATATCGAAGAATGTTCTTCTCTTGATCTATTTAAGCCTCTGTTAAAGTCTTACCTTTTTCAAACGTAATTTTGTACCATTCTTTATACAATACAATGTATTATACATGAAGTTTCTAGTTTGGATATTCATCATGCTATTATGTTCTTATTATTTCATTTCTTCTGTACTCACTTCTTGATTTTCTTCTATTTCCATAGCGCTTATGGACTTAATTGTAATTTGTGCTATATAAAAACTGAGTATCATTCTTATTATTATTGTTGTTGTGTGTGTTACATACAGCTATCCGAGGTGTACTGAACTCTAACCCCAAGGCCATCAGGGATACCATCATCAACAAGTGCGCCAACATCCTGGCCTGCTACCGGAAGAACTGTGCCACGCCCTCATCTCATGGTCAGGTAAGCAAGCTAGTAGAAAAACTTTTCTTTCTTCAATATAGCCATTTACTTAGTAAATTTCTTACTCAGTCTAAGTAATGAATTGAATACTGGCCCTGGACCCTTCTCTATGCACTAGGGAAGAATTAGCAGTGGTCGTAATAAAATTGAGATTGCAGAAGATTCATAGAGAATCATATTTATTTCTTCCAGAAGAATGAGGCTTTCTCTGGTAACATGAACATCACCACCAATGATAAAAGCTTTCTATAATGATTAAAATGTGTGTTAGTAAAGATAAAGACCAGTTATGGTCATGCGATTGCATTGTGAAAGAAACGTAGTGGAATCGATCAGAAAAGGTTGATTATCTAGCGTATAAGTATTGGTGTGTACTGCAAGGTTCTGGAATCATCAAAATGATAAGAAATTTGGCCCAGTCTTGGTAAAGTTACAAGCACTGGACACAGAAAGATGTATATGGGACTACCCGACACGTGCGCTATATCTATCCCGTCCAAATAAATATAATAATTTATCAAATATATCAATTAGTAGGCGGTTTCTCTGCAAAATTTGTATCATCACGTATTAGTCAAAACATATTCTTTCACATGATCATTTTTTGAGAGGGGGTGTATCCAAAACTGGTCTTTACCTTTAAAACTGTATTTTGTTTCTTTCCCATGCTATGCTGAACAGCTAATCTTACCGGAGTGTATGAAAGTACTCCCTCTTTATGTCAACTGTGTGTTGAAGAGTGATGCATTCTCCGGTACGACGGACATCACCACCGATGATAGGAGTTGGTTGATGCAGACGGTTCTATCCATGGATGTCGTCTCAACTCATGCATACTTCTACCCTAGACTACTACCAGTTGTAAGTATACAGGCCTGATAATTACCCGATTTAAATAGCGACTAAATTCTTCCTGATTTCACCCTGATTTTCCCTTATTTTTCCCATTTTTTTCCCCCCAATTTGTTTCAGAAGTGGGAAATGTTGCTAGTTGCCAATTTTTTTTTACCCGAAACTGTTTTGTTTTTTTAGTCGAGGGGGGGGGGGGGGAGGGGGTTGTTGAGGGGAAAAAAAAATATTTTTATTTCAGTGCTCACTATCACCCCTGAAGTACTCTCTAATTATCCTTCTTTTATTTCCTCCATTTTATAAAGCAGCATGGCCAATGGCATAAACATGGGCATGGACATGAACTAAAAAAAAGAAAAGAAAAAACAGCAACTAGTGGTCCCGGCCCCCTACTCATTGTTATTTAGGTTACGCATATATGCGTGTTCCCAGCACCCCCCCCCCCCCCCCCCCCCCCTCCTTTTCAGCATAAGTCCTGGTGTGTAAAGTCAATACGGGTAAATCTTTTTCTTTTGTTATACAACCCTTTTTTAGCACCCCCCCCCCCTCCTTTTTCAGCATAAGTCCTGTGTGTAAAGTCAATACGGGTAGTTCTTTTTCTTTGTTACGAGCCAGAGATTTCGGGAACACGCATGCGGTCCCTCCGTTCCCGGAGTGGGGGGGGGGGGGGGGGGGGGGGGTGGTGGGCTAGTGGTATGGTGGAACTCTTAAAACAACAACATGAACTTGCATCCATTAATCTAGTTTTCATTTCAACCTCTTTCTGAACAGCATGACATCGATGTCAACAGTGAGGACACCCCCGCAGCAGTGCGATGCTCCATCGAACGATTCGAAGACCAGGGGGTCTACATCCTAGAGAACGGCCTCATGCTTTTCATGTGGATCGGTTTACATGTGAACAACGACTGGGTGCAGAATGTGTTTGGCGTCAACTCCCCCGCTCAAATTAACATTGAATCGCATCAACTGTTAGAGAGGGATAACCCAACATCAAAACGACTGAGGAGTATGGTCGATGTGTTGCGCTCAGAGAGACCCAGATACATGAAGGTGAGTTGCATTCTTCTCTTGAGGATTTGTTGTTGTTGAGCGCGGCGTTCACAACTGCTGCGCTCATGCAAACAGGGAAACGTACGTACGGCAGACAATGCCAACTCTGCCATCGCTCAGCACTTGCTGAACAATACTGTACATCTTGGTTCAAAGTTCTCTGCCGAGCGAGAAACTTTACTCATCTGCACATGCTCGAGGCAACACACATTCAGTTGACCGACCCTCTTCTATGCAGACAGAAAGAGTTTGTTCTGACGCTCGTATTATTTTAGCGATTATCCCGGTATAACCGGCTGGCATTAAGCCTAATTTACTGTTACCTTAGACAGCCAATCAGAGCTCATTATATTCGCACCTTGTTCCTTTTAGTATCCGTTTATATTGTTTGATTTCGGCTTTCTGTTTCATTCTTGCGTTTTACTCTGATGAGTGCAAGTCGAAAAGCTTTAGTATGGCTCTTTTCAACGCGATTCTCTGATATGTAATTCACATATTGTACCATGAAATTACCCAGTAGTACATATATTCTAATTTCTGGGTCAGGAGTCAGTTTAAATGTCTCAGTTAAATAGTTTATCCTTTTAGACTACTTAATATCAAAACCTGTCTGTATGATAATGCCATGTTCAGATAGCATTAGGCCATTGATGAAATCAATCATCATGAAATTAATGTTTGTACAATGTATTCTTTTCAGTTGTGCTCAGTTTTCCATGACTGCAAAACCAAAAACTTTTATGTGAGAGAGACTTGTATGAGCAGTCCAGGGGGGTGTTTCACAAAGATTCTAAGTCAAACTTAACTCTAAGTTGGACTTAAATATTATGGAGAGCCATTTGTAGCCTTGTAATGAAATATATTCAAAAGCGAAAAGTATTTTAGACTTTTCATAAATTCGACATCAACAACATGAAATCTCCCATGGTAGTAGAAAATATGAATGATTTGAATCAACATTTAATGCCTTTTAAAATAACTTTTACAAATATTTTCAAAGATGCTAACAGCTTTCCATAATTTTTAAGTCCAACTTGGAGATAAGTTCAACATAGGATCTTTGTGAAACACCTCCCAGATTTGTGAAAAATTCTTTGCCAAGTGAATTACAATAATAAGATTTTTGCTATTCATGGAAGTTTTTATTACCATGAAAATAAAAGTTTGAAATGGCTTTACAGTATGTGACTGTACACAGTAATGATTAACCTTTGACCTTTGACCCTCTTGCAGCTGACCCTGGTGAGACAGAGGGACACTCTGGAGCCGTGGTTCAAGCACTTCTTGATGGAGGACAAGGGTTCAAATGCCTCAGCGTCCTACGTAGACTTCCTCGTCCATATGCATCGGGAGATCCGTAGTATCCTGAGCTGAGAATGAGAATGAAGCCCTCGAGCGATATCCTCGTATAAACATTAATGTAGTGTAGATCCAATGTGTGAGATCCTGAGCTGCCATCATGTTTAGGAACGACTATCTTTGACCTATTCAGTAGGCTTACAGATGCACCATGTGAGAGAGAGGGAGGATTGAGGAGTCCTGAAAAGGACTCTCGCTAATCTCACTAATCTTTCTTGAGGGTGTGTAGTCCTGAAAAGGATGTTGGTGTAGTCTTTGACTTGGTTTTGGACTGAATTATGTAATGTACATTAATGTAGTCTGGGTCTGGTATGTGAGATCTGTAATTGCCATCTAAATCTGATATTTTAAAATTGGACTTGATCTTTGGCAAAGCGATATCCAAATATTTGAATGCTAATAGCACAGTGTAGATACAGCGTGTGAGATCCTAAAATGCCATCAAGAGCCGCTGTTTTGAACTGAGTGATATCGTCATAAGAACATAAGCATGGTTATAGAACTTGTCTTTGAGATTCAGAAGTGCAGAAGGTCTTGATCTGAACACTGGCTGATTGGAATCTCGGGATAACTTAGTTATGCCCTCTTTGTGTATCCTGATTCCAGTCATTAAGGGGTCTCAATCTTGGACTAGGTCTCTTCTAAATTACTGTGTATGTAGAGAAGATTGTATTGAAGAGTATGTTGCATAACAAAAATGTGATCTATCGATACATAACAGGTCTAGATTTCACACTACTAGTGAATGATAAACTAGGCAGTTGATAGGAATTCCTTTGTAGGTTTCACAAATCTCTCTATTCGCGTAGGCCACAGTGTTGCACATAAACAGGTTTCTGAAACCTGTAGTGAAGTCTGAAATAATAATAAAAGCTAGTTCTTATACAGCGCTTTTCAGGACTGAAGGCCCTCTCAAAGTGCTTTACAGATATATATATTATTACCCCGTTCATAGGTTTCAGGCTTACCCACACACAATGTATGCACATTCTCCACTCCCTGGGGAGCATGTCAGCCAGGCGTCATTTTTACAAGCGCACACTTGCTAATCTATTAAGCACTTTAGCTTTTGCATCCTACCGGGTACCCATTTAACACCAGGGTGGAGAGTGGCAAATGTAGATCAATGTTTTTGCCAAAGGACATTAGTGCCGCGATGGGAATTGAACCGCAAACCTTGTGATCCACAGTCCGATGACATGTCCACTCGTCCACGACACCTCTGAAAGACAGATCTTTGTGGGTCTGTTAAAAATTAGATGCCTAAGCAAACTAAATTTCGTCGTGTAGCAGGCATCTGCCATTTTTTTTGTTTTGAATGAAAAGTGAATGTGACCAGAATAATAATGGCAGGGTTAATAATAATAACTATATAAAGCACTTCGAAACGTAGAATAAACCACTACAAAAATGTGAGTTATTATTATCGTTTCAGCGCTTTAAAGTTAATCAGACCGCCTAACTTACTAGAAAGTGCTGTTTCTTCATGAAGTGATATATATTCTTGAGTTTCTGGTCAAAAGATAGCATGTTATTTGGCTTTATATCTGTTTTCAACCATGTGTATTTTTCAAGAGGTGTGTTATTATTTTTGCTAGCTGTCTAAAGATATCGTTCATGTGATGTAAGATGTGGAAAGCATGTCGTGGTATATGCTTTGATCCTGCTTTTCAAAGCTAGCCATACATGTAAATGGCTAAGCCAATGAAATGAAATATTGTTATTTTTCTTTTGTTTATACCATAAGCTCAAGTTTATTAATGAAGATGATATGCTTTTGTGTGTGTGTTACAAGTGTTCTAAATTCAGTACACTCAGTGCAGCTTGTCTACCTTAGGTATCTATATGAAAAGACCGGAGTGGAGATGTTGCACACATTGTGTGCACATCCTATCGTGCAGGATTAATTGGTAGGAATTGCATCTGTGTGAAACATCATAATAATGGAATTTACACTCCATTAAAATACTAGAAAAAGTTTGTTATTTAAAGCCCCACTGTACTACTTATAGCTACTTGCGCCCTCTATATAGCAAACAATGCCTAATCGGTGCCTGTTGGTCCCCCATGATCCTCTTTTTCTTATGTTAGTTGAGAGCTGAGTTAATGAGATAGCCACCTGTCAGTGACCTCGCTGTGTGGTCTAATCCCCTATGGCCCAGTAGTATTGACGGTCTTCTCAGCTGAATCTCCTTTCTATTTTTTTCTTCATTTTGGATGACATGATGAATAGGGTTGAGCCACTTGTATTTTTTTCAAATTCAAGCATGAGTGTTTAAGAAGTTATAATAAATTACGTATCATATAATATAATATCTTAATAGCTGGTCTCACACTTAAGTGTATTATGTGTGTACTGTAATAAGTGAGTGGTATGAACAAATTAATTAGAGTAATCATAATTCATAAGTGTTTTTAGGGATAAAAAGGTTCACAACCGATCTACATGACTGTGTATTAAAATGATCTTGGTCTTCGTTTCCATTCATGACCCAGATTTAGAATATTGATAGTAGTTTAATTCAGACTTCTAAATGACAATTTGAACTGCCAAAATGCTCCATTTGTTCGATTCGGTTTGCACCTTTTTGTCCCATCGTCTGTAAACTTTTTACATTTTCAATTTCTTCTCAAAAATGCATAGTCAGTTTTTAAACATACTTGGTAGGAATCATCCTTACGCAAGGGGGATCTAATTTGACATCATCCCCCAAAGATTTTTCTTTAAAATTCACTTATGGATTTTGGCGTAACTTGATAGGAAACATTCCTCAGCCAGGGGAATGTGACGTGTAGATATGGTTTCATACCAAACTGTTGGTAGGGATACTGGCTAAACATTGTAGGAATCATTTTTATGTGAAGAAGACCCAAGTTTGTTTGAATGGGATACCTGCCCCTGTCATGGACTTGGGTGCAGCACCCCTAATTAGCCCTACTGTTCCAAAAATCCCATGTTCTTTGTGCAAAGGTAGTGGGAGCTAGGTCCCGTATTGCATGGCCCCTTCTGTCATTGGCTCAGGTTAGCGTAAGGTCTGCAGACCCTTCCGTTTCATTTTCCGTTTGCTGTATTATATATAAATGACATTAATAGATTCCCATGGTGTTCAAATACGAGCTATAAAGGATTTGGACTACCGGTATATATTTTTGTTGCTCAAAAATGTTAACAGTACATGTTGTAATTGAAACATCTCTAAGATTTCTCGAGTTATTTTTGTGTATTACTATTGAGGCTCCCCCTCTAATAATAATGCATCTACAGAGGGCACATCTATAGGAAAATGGCTTACTAGTATTATTATGGTAGATAAAGATTGTCTTATGCCACAAAAGGAGGACAATTTTAATTTGATATTGCATTGTGTTTATGTAAAAAGGTAAAATAGATTATTTCATTTAAATTGTTCGTGTTCGAAATGAGAAATTATTGTAAAGAAAAGGAAAGAAATATATCAAGTGGTATGTGTAGGTATGTGGAACACTTATTTAGACACGTATTTTTTACTCTTCCTATTTTGCTTCTATACTATCCAATCACTCCAAGGCATAATGAATTCATGATGTTGAATTGTATCACAATATTTACATTATTTTGTAGCATAGAATGATTATTTGAAAGATATCAATTACATGTCCAACCATATGTAAAAAGAATAAATTGCTGGTATTTCAAATACAAACGAAATTGTATGTGTATGAATTTTACTCATTATTATTCAATGGATGGATGGTGTAGTTGTGTTATTTCTTGCAGTCTTCTCTTTGGCCCTCTGGCACTTTCCCAGTTTTCTCGTTACCCATGGACATTAGTTCTCAACTAATTACATTAGGCTACAATAGTACATATGTGTAGTTGACACCTAGGCCAAGTAAGTAAGACCCTTTTCTCTCCACTTCAAAATTTCTTGGATACCCCTCCCCTCTGTTTGGTTCAATAACTTTTCTCTTCTATTTCTTGCTTTTCGTTCCTCTTTCTCTCTCTCTTACTCACTCACTCTCTTACTCACTCTCTCTCTATTCACTTATATCTACTTATCTCTCTCTCTCTATTCCCTTATATCTACTTATCTCTATCTCTCTCTATTCACTTATATCTACTTCTCTTTCTCTATTCACTTATATCTACTTATCTCTCTCTCTCTATTCCCTTATATCTACTTATCTCTATCTCTCTCTATTCACTTATATCTACTTCTCTTTCTCTATTCACTTATATCTACTTATCTCTCTCTCTCTATTCACTTATATCTACTTCTCTTTCTCTATTCACTTATATCTACTTATCTCTCTCTCTCTATTCACTTATATCTACTTATCTCTATCTCTCTCTATTCACTTAAATCTACTTCTCTTTCTCTATTCACTTATATCTAGATTTAGATTTTTTTATTTATTTCCGTTTCAAAACAAACAAAATATAAACAGACATAATATAATACAGTCAAATATAATATAAACAAAGTAAATTCAGTATTATGTAGAACAAAATTTAGTTGATAAGAAATATTGGGAAAAAACAGTACTGAACAATAGAAAAAAATGACCTTGATGAAGTAATTCAAAACGGAGGGGCTTGCTAAAAAAGCAGAGCTTGTATGAGGCAAGCCCCTGACTTAGTTACATGGATACGCTTAAATAATTATGGTCGAAAGCTAATACCAGTAAAACACACTGAAAGGGAATACAAAAAAAAAAGAAAAAGTAAAAGTAAAAATAAAAGTAAGATAAATATAGTAACAGAGAGAGAGAGAGAGAGAAAGGGGAGAGAGCAAGAGAGAAATAGAGAGCGAGAGAAAGGCAGCAAGAAGGAGATGGAGACAGGAGGCAGGTACACCACCAGGTCGTTAGGCTTGTTTAGATTATTCTTAAAAAAGAAACAAAAAAGGAGGAATAACAAAAGGAAAGATTTGTTTTATCTTTCCGTAGGTTTAGATTTTTGAGCTTGGCTTGTTGGTGGGGAGTATTGGCTGATTAATGTTTTCCTAAGTTTACGTTTAAAATTGCTAAGACTAGGGGCTTCTTTTATATCGTTGGGAAGAGAATTCCAATAGGCACATCCAGCGAAGACAAATGAATTCTGTGCAAATAATGTTCGTGTTAAGGGTAAGTGATAACAGTTCCGTTGTCTAGTCGGGTAATTGTGTACAGAGGCATTTTTGCAGAACATATCGGAAAAAATTGCGGGGAGGTCGTCTTTACTTAGTTTGAACATAAATTGGCCGAGTTGGAACACATAGATATCTTTCACTTTGAGAATATTATTTTCGAAAAATAAAATATCTGTATGAGATCTGAATTGTGTTTGAAATATTATCCTGAGTGCTTTTTTCTGCAGCAGTAGGATCCTATTTAATTGTGTTTGTATTGCACATCCCCATGCTATAATCCCATAATTAATGTATGGTAATATTAAGGTATGATATAATGTAAGAAGAGTTCGAGAAGGAAGAAAGTATTTGAGTTTATTGATAATACCGATGTTTCGTGAAATGGTTTTGCATATATTATCGATGTGAGTTTTCCATGATAATTTTTCATCAATAAACACTCCCAAGAATTTGGTTGTAGAAACATTAACAAGAGCAGCGTTATCAAAAATAATTGCACCTGGCAAACTATTGATTTTGTTGCTAAATAGCATGTAATTGGTCTTCTGCAGATTAAGTGATAGTTTATTAGCCTTGATCCAGTCAGTTACATTTTTTAGTTCAGAGTTTACAGTTCTAAGTAGTTGGTTCGCATTCTCATGAGAAAAGAAAATGTTGGAGTCATCTGCAAAAAGTATAAATGATAATAAATTTGAAGATTTTTGAATGTCATTAATATAGGTAATAAAAAGAAGGGGGCCGAGTAGGCTACCCTGCGGTACACCACAGGTAATAGGAAGTGTAGAAGAATTACAGTTGTTAACCGATACAAATTGAGTCCTATCTGTAAGGTAACTCCTGAACCACTCCAAGGCCTTCCCTCTAATACCATAGTGAGAAAGTTTGTGAAGAAGAATTTCATGGTTTATAGTGTCGAAGGCCTTGGAGAAGTCCAGGAATATACCTACAGTATGCAAACCTTTATCAATGGAAGTGGTAACTGTTTTCATAAAAGACAAAATTGCATGCGAGGTGCTATGATTTTCACGGAAACCAAATTGGAAGTGTGAGAAAATATTGTATTTTTTAAAAAACGTGGTTGTTCTTGTAAAGACAAGTTTCTCAAGAACTTTAGATAACGAGGTAAGTAAGGATATGGGACGATAGTTAGTAACGAGTTGATTATCACCTTTCTTAAAGAGGGGTATGACCTTGGCGATTTTCATTTGATTAGGTACCCGACCTGTATGAAGTGAAATATTAAAGATATGCACCAAGGGATGAACAACAGCTCTGATAATTTTCTTTAATAAGAAGTTGGGAATACAGTCAAACCCGGCGCTCTTCTTAATCAGAAGATTGTTAACAATGTTTATAATTTCTCGAGTGTTTGTAGGATTAAAAAAGATGGAATTTTGGTTAGGGGTGACAAGAAAATCGTTAAATGATTTGGTACTCTGTGGCACTTGTTGTGCCAGTTTGTTACCCACTTGTGAAAAGTACGAGTTAAAATTTTCAGCGATTGTATCAGCATCATCGGTGATAGTATTATTGGTTTTGATTTTTGTTATTGTTGATCCTTTTTTCTTCTTATTTAATACACCATTAATGATTTTCCATGTATTCTTCATATCATTTTTGTACAAATTGAGTTGTGAAGTATAGTATTCTTTTTTTGAAATACGTAATAAAGTGGTAAGGGTGTTTTTATATAATGTGTACTTAGAGCGAGATTCGTCACTTGGTTTTGTAATATATTTATAATACAAGTTATTCTTGCGGTTGATAGATCTTAAAAGCGATTTTGTAATCCAAGGATGAATTGGGATCTTTTTATAGTTTGATCTCCGGTGGGTGGTGAGGGGAACATGAGTATTTAAAGACGCTGTAAGCTTATTGATAAAGAAGTCGTACGATTCGTCAACATCTAATGAATCAAAAACGTTCGACCAGTCTATTAAGTCTAAATCACTGATTAAATTAGTAATATTATCATCAGTTATTTTGCGATATGGAGTAGTGATCGTCGCTTTTTTGACAAGTTTATTTATACACAACTTAGCAAAAACTGGAAAATGGTCAGAAATGTCATTTAGGATGATACCGGCTTTGGGGATGGGGTAGGTTATATTGCTAAATATATTATCAATAATAGTAGCTGAATTTTTTGTCACTCTTGTGGGTTTAGTGATAAGTGGTAAGAAAGAATTGGATAAAAAAGTTTCGAGAAACTCTTGCGAAACGTTGTTAATGTTGCAATTCATTAAGTTAATGTTGAAGTCACCCATAATACAGCAATCTTTGTTTTTCAACAGAGGATCTAGCAGAAGGTCATTAAGAGTTCTTAGAAAATTTTGAGTATTTGATTGAGGAGGTCTGTATAAAACGCCTACAATTAAGTTTTTTCCACTTGGGTTGTTAATTTCAACAAAAAGGGATTCTAAAACATCGTTAGATATAGTCATATTAGGTTTAAGAGCATATTCATATAGTTGCGGTATGTAAAGTGCAACACCACCACCGGGTCTAAAAGTTCTGTTATTAACAACCAAATTAAAATCTGTGAGTGAATAGAGGGAACATGGGTTTTCGGAAAACCAAGTTTCTGTTAATCCTATAATTGAAGATTTGGGAAGCTGGTTACTGTCTATGAATAATTTAAGTTTATCAAAATTTTTATTGGCACTTCGAATATTTAGATGGAGAAGAAAAAGGTTTTCCTCACAACTGTTTGATTGTAGAAAAGATTTAAAACTGTGTTCAGTAAAGTAGTGTGAAGTAACGAGTTGCCCACATTCATCATTTGGATCAAAGTTGTAATTAAAATCAGATGTGTTTTTATCCATAGAATTCATTATATATGTATCATAATTGGAGTTGCCTATAAAACTAGCGCCATGTTGCGACGAAAGAGACAGCAAGCCATCGTTATCAACCGAGCTGAAAGGGAAGTCAGAAAAATCAGCCATAAGAGGGGGGAGGTAATAAACTAGTGATGCCTAACAAGTGGGTTTCACGATACCATGTTCCTGCTCCTGAGCCCGTAGGAGAAGAGGGGATGAGGAAGATCATACTGTAAAAAAGAAGGGGGGGAAATGAAAATGACAGGAAAGTCGAAAGTGAAAAAAAAAAAAAAAAAAAGAAGAACAAATAGAGAAAACAACAAAAGGAAGACAATTACAAAAACAAAAACAAGACAAACAATGAAAACTGTCTATCTAGTTCGGATTGGAACAAGAAGATAGAAAAAAAAAAAAAAAAAACGCTTAATAGAAAGAAAACGCTTAATAGAAAGAAAACAAAAACAAAAACATTTGGTATCCGTCCCTCCTGACGCATACAAAATACGAGTATAGGACATAATTTTGTAAGTAAATGAAATGCATAAAGAAACACCAATATAAAAAACAAAATTGAAGTCCTGTTCTGTACTCTGAAAATTCGTGAAATCGATTAACGGGTTGCAACAGAAAAGAAACTTTATAGTTGACGCAGTTTCAGCAATTTCAGAAATTCAATTTCATGCGATTATGAAGTTATTCAATGGAGAAATTCAGTAAATAAACAGATCTACTTATCTCTCTCTCTCTCTATTCACTTATATCTACTTATCTCTATCTCTCTCTATTCACTTATATCTACTTCTCTTTCTCTATTCACTTATATCTACTTACCGTATCTCTCTCTCTCTCTCTCTGTTCTTCCTTTCTTTTTCATCCTTCCTTCTATCGCTCGCTCTATGTGTTATCTAAACGAAAAAGACTACAATAAATCAAACACAAGTCACACCTATCTTGCTAATCTACATGTAGATATAATAATTCATTGGGATACATTTTCTCCTTACAACCAAGCGTACAATTTCAGTACTTCAATACAAAGAACATAGAAAAACCTCTTGTGTTGATAAAAACAGACAATTACAAGGCAGGAACATTCTTTTTGTTTCACTGTTAACAGATCCTCACACCTCATGATCATATTGGCTAGCGTTGAACTACTACATCACATGGTTTGAGTTCAAAGAATTAGAAAGGAAATGAGACATCCACTTGAGAGCAAATTGATAATTGATAATATAAACCACTTGTGTCAAAGTGCTTTCAATCTGTTTCAAATTTTTCCAATATTTCTTTGCAATCCTTGAACAAACCATTTCAGGCATGTACTTCATACTGGTTCCATGATTACACAAATAATTATAATGACACAAGTCCCTTGCGTAGAAATTCATTGTACAGTGATTCATTGTCTTACATTGAGTTGTATTCATAACCTCATAAATCAATCTGTTTCTAATTTGTCCAATATTTCTTTGCAATCCTTGAACGAACCGTTGCATGCATGTACTTCATACTGGTGCCATGATTACAAGGACACAAATAATTATAATGAAACAACTCCCTTGTGTAGAAATTCATTGTACAGTGATTGTCTTACAGTGAGTTGTATTCATAACCACTCTGTATTTTTGCTACTAATGGCTTTCAATGGTTTTCATTTAAATTTTGTCTTTGAAGGATCAGGGTGGATTTTGAAAGTCTGGTAAATAAAAACCAAGTTATTAGAAAGATGTTTATGCATAGTTGTCTTATTCAGTACAGACGTGTACAAATATTGGAACCACTCACTACATGTAGTTTACCAGTATATAATGTATGAACACCTTGCGATATAGTACTGTCACATATGAGTAGGAATGAAGCCACACGGTACAATAGAAAACCCTGGAATCTCAACATCTTTCATGATGGATTCACTGTGGTTTTCAATGAGATTATAAATAGAGTCACAAATGTATAACATTAGTGAAAAACTATACCATTTCCTTGATTGAAAACTTGAATTGCCGATTTGTGCATGCATGCATCATTCAGTTTCAAATCGGAACTAAATTGAACATGGCATGCTGGGCCTTGCCCTAAACATACCTGACTTTGCAACACGTTTTTCTGCATATTGCTTGTGAATCTATTCAACATCGTCTATCTATCATAGTGTCTTCTCCAGGCTCAGAGGTTGATTACATCATTTATCAATACATCTCTTTTCTTGGCAATTCATTCTAGTGCACTCTTGTCGTATTATATCATAACTCCAGGAAGCTCTGACACTGGCGGTGTCTGAGCTTCCTGGAGGCGGTGTCGGAGCTTCCTGGAGTTAATTATATCACTGCAGGTCTTAATTTTCTCTTCCGAATTGTTTGACCAATAATTGAGGCACATACTGCCTTATGATTGCTACTGTAACTGTAATGCCATAGAAAGTAAGTGCAGCCAGCATAATGCAGTGCTGGGGGGTGTTTCACAAAGATCCTAAGTTGAACTTATCTCTTAGTTGGACTTAACAATTATGGAAAGCCGTTAGCATCTTTGAAAACATTTTGTAAAAGTTATTTTGAAATGCATAAAATGTTGATTCAAATCATTCATATTTTCTAATATCAGGGAGAATTCATGTTCTTGATGTAGAATTTATGAAAAGTCTAAAATACTTGAGTTTTTGCTTTTGAATGTATTTTATCCTAAGGCTACAAATGGCACTCCATAATTTTTAAGTCCAACTTAGAGTTAAGTTCGACTTAGGATCTTTGTGAAACACCCCCCTGGTCTCACATGTTACCACCATCTGAAAGCCAGAAGGGCGCAACTCAATGTTAAGGTGTATGATAAAGGTCCTTCTTGCGTTCAAAATACAAATAACATTTGATCCAACTCTTTTCCTTAATTTACATGAATGACACCATCACATTTATATACAATTCTATTTTTCTTATCATTAAATCTTTGTCTAGCTGCGTATATATCCATGCTCTGCATGCATTAATAAATATAAAAATCTAACAAAAATCAAGACTATTATTAGTTGATCTATCTACTCTAACAATCTAAAAGACAAGCAATGTCAGCATGATACTATTGTGATTAAACTTTTTTATAAAACCATTTCATCATTGTCTCCAAATCACTTAAAAAGCTTAGTAAAACTACTGCTGATGTATATGAAACAAACGTGTAGCTTATTCAGTTGCATCCTCAAAATGCCACTTCCATATATGGTAGGTAGGAATGTAAGAACTTTCCACCTTATTGTTCTTTTGGTCACATGACATGCCTTGGAATAGAAACAGAAACAGCAAGTGTAATTTCATAATTTGGGGGTAATATATATTCGGTCATTTGTTCTCATATGTAATATGAAAAGTAATAAATAGATTTAAAATTTCATCACAATTACACTGATAATTTCATTACATTTTAGCCAATTGTAAATGATATCCTATTACGGTAAAGATTTTTAAAGCGTATTACAGTACTAGAAATGTATGCATATATCTGTATGGAATAAAAATGTTATGAAATGCTAAAAATATAGGTAGTGAGTCTGCACAAAGCAATTAAAATTCTTTCTAATTCTGGCAATTTTTCTTTTAAATTTTTTAATTTAGAAGGAATGATAAATGACTCAGCTTGGATTCATTATAATCAATATAATATATTGCAATACATTTTAAAAATATATTAATTTCACATTACTGGAAGCCGTAAGATCTTGGTATAAAACTTTATATCATTTGACCTTCTCTGCCTAAAATATATAGGCGTTGAATCATTTCTGTTTGTCTTCTGATGTGTATTGATAATAACAGGGAATTTTTTCTTCTTCTAAAAACGGATGATTTGTTGAGATGATGAAACCTTTTAGTGACCATTTTACTTCTTATTCCACTGGTAAGAATTCGCTGCTCCTGCACCAGATCCTGCTCTGAAGCCTAAAGGGTGAGACACAAAAATGGGATGGGGTCAGCGAAATACATTTGAATATTTAATACATACCTGGTAAATCCACATTCGCATTCACTGTAACAGTACACCAGACATTGCCTTTTTTAAAGGGATCTTTTAACAATGTTAAATCTGAGATACACGGTCCTACCAGTGTCTGTGATATGGTGTAATATTGAAGCCCTAAAAAAAATCGCGCTTCAAAAAAGTAAAAATCTTTGAGTGACCAGTTTTACCATACTCGTTTTCCCCAATAGACTGTAGTGTTTTCAAAATTTGTAATTCCAATCATTAATATCTTGATAATCAGACAGGCGATCGGCTTGTAAAAGTCATGGAGTTCCTGACTGACCTAAAGGTTTATAATTATCATTGCAGCATGAGCTAAATCAAGGATTATTTCTAAAGGATCTTAGACAAAGTTACCGGATCCCTTTAAGTTGCATTTGTCAGTTCTTTTCCCATTTAAATAAAATCAAAATCAGTTAGCAGACAATATTGTTTAAAGTCTCAAACATTGAGTGTCAATTTTGATTGATTCATGTGAACTAATTTCTATCGTTACCTGAACTTGTGTCAATCATAATCATAATCATAAAAAAATAATCATTTTCTACAAACTGCAGAGGAGCAAAATATAAGGACCTACCCGTACGTGTATATAAACCCTTTAAACATCTCAATATACATTGTGTTTTGTACGATTGGGAATTTTTCTTTTTTAATTGTAGAAACCGACAATCAATCAGTCGTCTAAACTTGGTACAGCTACGTGCACATAACAATAGCAGTTTGTGATGCTATGGGTGTACACTATAGCAAGATTTATGACCAAAGATGCAGCACTTTCTAACTGTTCAATAAATCTCAAGTGATCTATGCATTGTTATCAGTGGTTCTCTGACAGAGGAGGGGAGGGGGGCACATTCCCCTTATACCACTATTCTGCCAATGAACAAGTGTGTCAAAAAGTGCTGACAAGAAAGTCGGAATCTCACTTTTTTACAAATTTGTGCATACCGGTATATCTTATCTTCTGTGTATTTCAAGTTAGCCAGAAGGGAGGGGGGCATTCCCCTTTAACCCCTGGATCAGCCAATGAAGAGATTGGCCCACACTGAACATACCAGATTTAATAAGTGCAAAAGTTTATCCAAATAAAATATAATAATCTATACATCTAGGAGACCTTTGCTCATTGCATTAAAGTCATTTTTAAAGGGGACTTAACACCAACAAATATTTTGGATTCCATGACAATATACTGTACTATTTCAAAATATCAGCTTAAAATACTGCTTCTGTAGAAAGAAAGAGTTTCACTGCACTGTAAATGGAAAAAAGTGAATTACGAGTCTAGTTGACTCATGCATGTGGAACTGACGTCTGACTGAGGTTATGTAGCACCCAGGTTTTCATGTTCTCCTTTATTTTTATCACACTCTCAATGACTTAACCATGAACCTACAGAATTCTGGGTAGAGTTTTCTTCTTTCTATTCTTTTCTTCTTCTTTTTTTTTTTTGGGGGGGGGGGGATTCTCATTTTAGATATTCATGGCTAGAACTATCGAGACCTCAAAAAGTTGTCAGAAGGTCCATGAGATCGACTGGCCATGTCACCATCATGTTAGTCTAATGGACATATTTTTGGTCTGTCTTGAGTGCTGTAGGTCTACTGCAATTTCCCTTGAAACATGCCAGCTGTATAAGGCCAAATAAAAAACAAAACATGTTTAGCGTCCTGTTTTTTCGAAAAATAGGAAGGAGGACCTTTTTTTTTCTTTCAAAATGGCCACTCAGTACATTTTCCCTGACAGTCGGACTATTTTTCAAGATGGCCGCCGACATTTTTTTATTTTTTTATATTTTTAAATCAGATATAGATCCATTGTAGCAGTGTTTTTCATGTTTTTTTTCTCTCTAAAAAAAAAAAAAAAAGAATTTAAAATTTAAAAAATAAATAAATAAAAATTTCAACAAAAAAAAAGAAGAAAGAAATAGGAGGCGGCCCCCAAAAAGGAAGGCGGGGACGCTAAACATGTATTTTTTTTTTTTTAATGGCCTAATAACTATTTATTGGTGATTGGTATGCGCTTTAAAGATGTCTGGGAAGTAAATTGATAGCTGAGGCGTGGTTCAAGAGCTCTTCTCTAAGTCAACGACTGATATTATTGGCTTTATTTGCAGCCAGTAGAAAAGAGTAAATAACGATGATATTGACTTAATAGAGGAAGGCAGATAACAGTGAGGAAAAGGAAATATAGTAGATATACTGGAGAGAAAGATAGAAAGGGACAGAGAATGAAACAGATACAAATATTAGAGATTGTGAATAAAAGCATATAAAGGGAGAGATAGAGAGAGGGGGTGTGAAAGGGCGAGCATATTGGGACAGAGAATGAGACAAAATGAAAGACAAGAGTGTGAATGTTAGAAAAACAAACAGAAAAGAAGTAGACTCTGCACAAAAGAAGGTAAAGTTAGAGAGTGGGACAGAGAGAGAACCAGAGAGATGGAAATAGAGGGGGGAGGGTGAGAGAGCCTGTGAATGTGCGCCTGCGTGTGTGTGTGTGTGTGTGTGAGAGAGAGAGAGAGAGAGAGAGATGTACAGACAGAGAAGGGGAAATAATTCAGTTTACATTACACATGTCAAAACTTTTAAGAAAACAAATCTGAAACAGAGGCATGAACTAGTTTGAGAGGGTAGGATAAACAAGAAGTGAAAGAAAGATCGAGGTATATAAATTACATTAACCATAAAGTCTTTATTTCTAGCACTTAAACATACCTGCTTGGCCAAAGTTCTTCCCGTAGCATGGGTTACAATAGGGCTGGCCTTCTTTCTGTAAGGGGTATACAGAGACAGGGAGAGAAGGTTAACAAGATAATCATTTTCAAATACAAATGAAGATGATTGTTAAAGATAAAGACCAGTTATGGTCATGCGATTGCATTGTGAAAGAAACGTTACGTTTAGAAATCGATCAGAAAAGGTTGATCATCAAGCATATAAGTATTGGTGTGTACTGCAAGGTTCTGGAATCATCAAAATGATAAGAAATTTGGCCCAGTCTTTGTAAAGTTAGAAGCACTGTACACAGAAAGATGTATATGGGACTATGCACACAGGCGCGACACGTGCGTTTATCTCTCACATACCAATAAATAAACTAATTTACCAAACATATCAATTAGTAGGCGGTTTCCGGGCAAAATGGTTATCATCATGTATTAGTCAAAACATATTCTTTCACATGATTGGTAATAAGGGCTTCCATTTCATTTTTTGAAATTGGGGCATTTCCAATACTGGTCTTTACCTTTAATGACTCTTGATATATTCAAAGATAAGAGAGAGAGAGAGAGAGAGAGGGAGAGACAGAGATAGAGAGAGGCAGAGAGAGAAAGATGGAGAGAGAGAGAAAGGAACAGTGATAGGAAGAGAGAGAGAGAGCGAAAGAACACCAAAATAATGCACAGGCACTTTAGTCTTTATTATTTTGTGCAATTCAGCAACATAGTATCCCTATGATTCTGCAATTCTAATCAATTCTAGCCATGAGGACAGAGAAACTTTCAATATCAATGCTGGAACAAACATCTACATATATCTAATCTAGATTTAGAGAAGCCTTTATTAATTCAGAGTATTTTCATTGGCTATTAAAGAATGACTGTACATAATAACAATTCTATCTCAATATTTTCTTTTCTCGATGATTGTGGGCTGGTCGCTCAGGAAGTCCACCCATCCGCAGTTTTGAAGTGGGACGGCAAACCCTTTTCAATTATTTCCTGTTGATCTATTTAAAGGGATAGTTGAGTTCTGTTTTCAGACCGCAAATGCCTTCAAAGTGCATGGTTATTGCTCTTATTCTTATCTATGACATTTCTAGTGCCCTTTTAGAACCTAAAATTGCTATTGTGGTAATTTTAGACCCCAAAATGTGTGAAATTTAGCCAATACGATCATACCAATTCAACTCCACTTTCAAAAAAATATGGTGACCGTTAATTAATTATCTAATTAAAAATAACAGTACATGGACTGGCTGGTTGTGCGTAATATAACCAACAGGAAAATACCAACAAAAAAGCCAACATCGGCATTGGCTGAAATACGACGTAGAAGGGCTATTTCGTTTTTTCAACGGTCTTTTCAAATTATCTAATATTTGTGGTGGTACACAAGTATTAGAAATCGTTATATGTCAGCCGTCTCTGAACCGATTTTGATCAAACAAAGGTGATTTTGTTATTTAAATTGTATGTTCTTTCAAATTTGACACTCAGCTTTTCATTATCTCACAAAAAAATTATTTTGTGCAGCACCCTCTGCAACAGAACTCAACTATCCCTTTAATCTCATTCAATATCACTTCTTTAACATTGATATATATCTTGATGGTAAAAGAAGTTGCAATCATTGAACATTATTTATCTCCCCTACTAGTCTGCTCACAAGCAAGCAAGCTAGTAATACTGAATTCTAAAATTGCAACCTCAGAGCGATTGTTTTTTGACCCCCGTTATTTCCTATGAACCCGATTCCTAAGGTCAGATAGACATATTCTGTTGAAATAAAATTTGATTGCCAAAATTCAAAATCAACTTTAATAGCTTCAACTATATAGTTACATACGATAACCCAAATTATATTAATTCATTTACAGTACCAAATCTTTACTGCACCACTCCATATCGCTCCATAGCAATGCCATGCACAGACTGGATTGAATTAAAAGGGATCCAGTAACTTTAGTGTCTTAGATCCTTTAAAAAATCCTTGATTTAGCTCATGCTGCAATGATCATTATAAACCATTAGGTCAGTCAGGAACTCCATGACTTTACAAACCGATATCCTGTCTGATTATCAAGATATTTATGATTGAAAATCAAAATCAAATTTTGTGTTTGCCAAACGGTTTTCATAACACTACAGTCTATTGGGGAAAACGAGTATGGTAAAACCGGTCATTCAAGGTTTTTACTTTTTTGAGGCACTTCTTGATCATTTTGAAGCGCAATTTTTTTAGGGCTTCAATAACACCATATCACAGATACTGATAACACGTGGGCCGTGCATCTCAGATTTAACATTGTTAAACGATCCCTTTAAGCATTTCAAGGCTAAAATGCACAATGCTGACCAGTATACAATGCTGAAAGGTGATGACAGATGTTGATTTTCAAAACCAAATCACAGCCTTGATGATGAGTCATTTATCCCATGATGCTTTGAGTCTTTTAGCACAATGCTCAATAGTATATATTTGTTAGATAGTCCTCCCAGACTGTATCTCTTTTGTGACCCAACATTTGTTTGATACACCCTTCAGAGACAGTTTTCCTGTAAAGGGTAACTGACCCACATCTTTATAGAGCAACAGAAAGCCATCACAACCAGGCATCAGGGGAAGGTTTCACAAAGACTAAGACCCCTGTTACACAAACCTCTGAAAGTGTACCGAGGCTGGCCCCGGAGGCGACTCGACGTATGTGTAACAGATCAACTTTTTTTAAAAGCCGGACTGAGGTCGCCTCCATCCAGTCCACCTCTGGATGTGGTTTGAGGCCGGCCCGAGTCCGGACTCAGTCCCGCGATCAGTAGGTGTAACACCAAAGTGGACTCGGCGCCGGCTTATATGCGGAAGTGACTATATGACCCGTCATCATATATCAACATTACAATGGGTGCGCTTTGCCATCTGGAGTGGCGCCCCAACGTCAGCTCATGAAAAGTCGACGCGAGGCCGGCCTATGTGTAGACACAAAATTGCGGGCCCAAAATATGTGTAACAGGGGTTTGATAATCTCGAGGCGGCTTCAAATTGTAGGTGCGAGGCCGCCTCTGGGGCCGGCTTTAAAAAGGCGACGCATGTGTAACAGGGGCCTAAGATCGAACTTTAAGTTGGAATTAACTATGGCAGGCCCCATTCATGCCACTAGTTGCTCTCACCATTGGTCTCTCAATTATGATCTTTTCCTACAATAATGAACTATCAAAAAATGTAAATTCTGTAGATTTGTGACCACGATTGGTATGTCCCTTGAGAAACCAATTCGGGTAAATGATGAGAGAAAATAGTCCCAAATTAAAGTCTATCTTAGTCTTTGTGAAACACTCCCCGGGTAGCTTATGATATACTTACATCCGAAAAATTTCCTGGTGTTAATGTCTTGTTGCAGGCCGTATTGGCGCATTTCAGGCAAGTCTTGTGCCATGATTTGCCCAGAGCTTTTGCCTCCTCCACTGTAAGATAAGGAAAGGATAGAAAAAAGGGAGAATTATTACTCTGTGACAATAGAGCCGTCCAAATAGGAGGAGTCTCAATATATACTAAAGCTGTTTTGTTCTGGATACAAATGTCTCATCTTGGAGATGTTTGGATTACATTGTGATCTCCAGTGCCAAGAATTACACAATATACATACAGTAAACAAAAAGAGCAAAAACTCAGGTTTTTTAGCTGGTCTGGGTTTAGTTCAAAGTAAAGAGTTTGGTCCAGGGATGACATTATAAATTTGGATAGTGTACAAAAATTGACCACATAACAGTTTTTTTCAACCTACAATATCCTAGAAAAATTAGGCTGGAGTTTGCCAAATAACCTGTTATTTTCAGACTGTGGATATTATCCGAAGCTTGAAATTGCGTCTTCACCAGCCCGATACGCTCATCACACCCTAGCTCAGACGAGCGCAAATCAGCTTGCTATTTCCCAAATAGCCGATATTTTGGAAACAAGACAAAGATTTCTCAGGATATTTTCTTGACCAAATAGCCCGCTAATTGCGACTGTGGGCTGATGAAGACGCAAAATTAACTGGCTAATTTGCGGTCGGGATAGTTGAAATAGCGGGATAGTTGAAATAGCGGGTTATTTAGCAAACTCGAGCTGCTGAAGACAGGCCTTTTTTCTTCTCCTAGCTTTGACTCAAGTACCAAACCATGGAACAGGATAATCCTGGAACCACACAGGATCAGAGTCCTACACTTAATTGGATCTGAAATAAAATTCTATTGACCGATATGAGTCATGCTTGAGTGAAAATAATCCACATTAAATTGGTTTACTTCAAGGCTTTTCAAGCTATTGCTTCAATATTGAATTCTGCAACAGTTAAAATACAAATCAAATGTTTGCCACGAAATGGCTACTATACTTAAGTATAGCAGCCATTTTGTAGGAAACTTATGATTTGAATTTTAACTGAGAGATAGCAGGAAATGTGTAGACTTCAAGCTATATAATTTAGAATGATAGAATCACATTTTTATCAATTTATATGACAATCTCCTTCTTGTTCCTCCTTATCATATTCATGCTGAAAATATCACAATAGAAACAAAACTAATAATAACAACAACAACAATAACAATGACAATTTAATTACAATGACAATGACAAAGTCATAATTTTTACTTAATTTTCTTGGCATTACAACAATATATTGAGCACACCCTTGATATATTACTGACAGCTCATAGTGGCTATTCTACATGTACACTGTACAACCACTGGGTATGCTCTGTAGATGTAGATGGAATGATATTGGTGGAGGGGGGTCATTTTAATATAATCAAGGAGCTTTGGTAACCTCATTTCTATGGATTATCAATCAAGCATCTCACCTGTCCTTCCAGGATAGCCTCTCAGAAGGTAGTAGCCTACCCATTCTCAGACTATCTCTATCACGCAAGAAAGGTCTTACAAGCTGTATGAATAAGCCTTTGCGAGGCAATTCATAAATGTTTATTTACGTTGTGAGATTCTTTTTTGCTTAGAAATCAAACAGAACTAGGCCATTTGGTGGAAGAGCGTCACAATCTGTTCTCAATCACTTGTTCTCAATAGGCCTGTCTCCACTAGCTCGAGATTGCCAAATATCCCGCTATTTGAACTATCCAGCTAATTTGCGTCTTCATCAGCCGGAAGTTGCAATTAGCAGGATATTTTGTCGGGATTGTCATCCCAAGATATCTTGGGAGAGTTTGCAAAATATCCCACTAATGCTTGTGCGTATTTTCCATTTTATCTGTCGAGCCAGAAGGGTGTAACTCAGAATCAAAGTCTAGAGAAGTACATGCCCTTCTGGCTCTATAGTTTCACAGAAAATTTAGTGAATGAAATATCTAGAGCATTATACTTAAAGGTAAAGACCAGTAATGGTCATGCGATTGCATTGTGAAAGAAACGTTGTGGAATCGATCAGAAAAGGTCGATCATCTAGCATCTAGCATCTGCAAGGTTCTGGAATCATCAAAATGATAAGAAATTTGGCTCATTCTTCGTAAAGTTACAAGCACTATACACAGAAAGATGTATATGGGACTACCCTATCTCTCTCACCAGACCATGAGAGAAATAAATTTACCAAATATATGAATTAGTAGGCGGTTTCCCGGCAAATTTTTTATCATCATGTATTAGTCAAAACATATTCTTTCACATGATTGGTAATGAGAGCTTCCATTTCATTTTTTGAAATTGGGGCGTTGCCAATACTGGTCTTTACCTTTAATCGTGCCAAGATTCTCTTTCCTATTGTTCTGATCATTAAAACACTCTTTCACTATCGATCCGACCCAGTTATACTATATATAGTAATGATACAACAATACATGCGGTTATTTGATACGGTTCATTTCATATACCGGTATTTCAAATATTTAATTTGCTCAAAATAAGCTGAACATTTGCTACAACAGCTGTAGGCCTCAGTGTTCAGAACACAACATCTGGTGCGTGCCAGTATTTTTGGATACATAAATGCTGTCATACACATTCTGCTGTTTATGACAAAGCAAAACTGGTCGTACAGAATAGTGATCAACTGATCATCACTGAATCCAATATTGAATACACTGCTCTGCTCAAACAAAGTCTAGCTCCAATCTATTTCAAGGGTATTATTAAAATATTATAGTGAAATATATAATAAAATATTATCTTGGTTGAAGTGTTCATAAACCTGACATGAAGTGCTTAGAAATATATATATTTTAAGGTAAAAAGGAAAAAACAGTAGATTTGCGTTTAGGGCACAAATGTGATTTCTTTATTTTCTGACGGTAAATTGTTTCACTCTATGCATTAGGAGAAGATATGCATAACATGTAATCTACAATTTCCAATTTGAGAGACATACTGCAGTCTGCACAGTGTTTGAGATTTATTGACTATTTTGATGTTACAAAATGTTTGATTTATTGTTAAATCCCCCCCCCCCCCACCTTGATGGCCATGTGACCCTTATATGGCTATACAATTACCAGTAGACATACATGAACATGGTTATTAACATTGGTGTTATAGAGTGTGATCAACAACTGCAGATTTTTGAAAATGGGAATATGCAAAATTAACCAACAAGTTTCATTTTCATAATGCATGATGTGTTTGGAAGGATGTTTTTTTCTTACATGCAGCCCCAAAATGAGACACTTCAATGGCCTTTCACTATACATGTATGTCGTCTTTCGCATCAGTGCTATGGTATGTGACAACTACAAATGTTATGCCCCACCTCTGTATGCAAAAAGCATATTTACATTACCACTTGAATATGGCATTCTAATCCAGCTATTCAGATGGCTTTGCACTGTAATCTCACTTGAACCGTGCTTGATGCTTGAACGAAGGAAAGGTATGCGATTGTTAGGGTGTGACGGCATAATGGATTGAAGTGTTTGACGTCAATGTTTAATTTGGCAAAGTCTTTGGAAGTGATGGTCAACTGAAAAATTGAGACTATAGTTAATAGACCATGCCCATATAATTGTAGATCAATCACTAATAAAGGGTATTATGAAAAATCATGATGACAGATTGGTTTAAACTGGGGTTACGGTAGGATTAGAATAATACCCAACAAAGTAGGCGTATATTTTCCATCTAAAAGGGGAGGAGATTTATGAAAGTGTACAATAAACAATGCAATATGCCCCGAGCCAAACAGTTTCAATACAAACATAGTACGTTTACCCTTTCTCCATCCTCTCTCTCTCACTCCCCCCCCCCCCCCCCCCTCCCCCCTCTCTCTCTCTCCCTCCATTCAAATGTCTTTCATTTCTCCTTTTTCATCTCCCCTAAAAGAAAACATTCTGTTTGTGTATCGATCTTTCCCTACATAATTATTCTGACTGAATGCTGTTCCACTCTTCTCCCCTCCCATGCCCCCCCTCCCTCTCTCTCTCTCTCTCTCTTTCTATCTACTGTATCTATCTCTCTATTACATTTCTCTCCCTCTGTCTCTCTCTCTCTCTATCTATATGTCTAGTCTCATTTCTCCTTTTTCATCTCCCCTGAAAGAAAACATTCTGCTTGTGTATCTTTCCCTACATAATTATTCTGACTGAATTCTGTTCCACTCTTCCCCTCCCCCCCCCCCCCCCCCTCTCTCTCTCTTTATATCTACTGTACCTATCTCTCTACTACATTCCCCCACCCTCTTTCTCTCTCTCTCTCTCTCTCTCTGTCTTTCCATCTCTCCCTCTCTCTATCTCCCTCCCACTCAAATTTCCTGATACCTCAAAGTGCTGTACATGCACCTGACGCTATCTTCACCATACATAAAAGAAGCATCTCCCATCTAGCAACTATCACCTTTTCTGGCACACATCCTAATGAGGCAATTAAAGCCCTACCTCTCGTTTAATTGGTTGGTTTAGTGATAGGTAGCAGAGAAATAAACATACGGTCTATTTGTGGAGTGATAGGGGTCTGTTCACATATAATTCTGTGTGTTAACATATTTCCTGACCTACAAATCTAAAAAAAAATACATGTACCCCACATCCTATTCTTGTTATATGGTCATTGAAAACAAACCTATAACCAAAAGAGGGAGTGAACGAGAGAGAGAGACGAGGGCAGATTTGAGCATAAAAAAATTAGATGATTCATCCTGACTTTTCATGTTTCAATATTTTACAATGTGGTAAGGGTTTTATACCAAATATTTGTCTGTCAAGTGGGAGTCCAAACGTTCCCCTCCACCATCCCACCCTTCCCTGAATATAAACCCTCCCAATTGATTATACTTTGTGCTCATTTTCTAACAACAACCAAATAAATGGTATGTAACTTCTACCCTGGACTGTCTGTGACCCAGCACTATACACAAAAATAGTGGATAAAAAAAAAACTGAAATATTGTTTTTTTTTACTATTTTTAACGCTGAATATATTTTCATCTGTTTTTTGTTCCAAATTATCTGGTTATAAATATGTTTTTGGTCATTTTCCATTTTTTTTCTGTTAGAAAATAGTTGAAAGTTGCCAAAAAATACAATTTTTGAAAGTGAAAAACAATGAGGGAAAGCCTGGATCAAATGGCAGGTCACCTGTATCTCTTTCTCCTTCTCTTCCTAAAAATCAAAATCCCTTCACATTACAAGTAACTCCTACGGTACTTGTCCTCAAGTCAGACTCAAGTCAGACACAAGTCGAAGTAAATTAGCACTCCTTGATTTAAAACATACTTTGATTCTGATGTGAACACTCCCCCCTTTGCACCTAGGTGATATCAAAAGACCCTGTTACTATGTCCACACTATCATTTAATATTGAAGTACCTGTCAGGTTGACCTATAGCATAGCCTTAGAAGATTAAATATTGACTACTGAAGGAAAACAGATAGGCCAATTGTCCACTATATATAGGCCGTTGGCCAGGCAACCAAAAGTGTTTTAGTTTTTTAGTTTTGTTTCACCTTTTTGTGGAAGAAGATTTTTCTGCTTCTGTTAAAACCGACTATCCGGGTGTAGGGTCCCCTTTAATGGACATTCTGCTTTTAATTCAGTTTGCGTTTAATATTGCATCATTTATAGTTTCTAACACTTCACACTTTTTTCCTTCTCTTTCTCTTTCTATTTTGTTTTCTATTTGGAAATGACAATAGGCATTAGTTATGCATAACAGCCCGAGTATTGGATCTAATATTGATTAGAAATATCACTTCACAGAGAGGATTTAATTTCGCTGGAGTCTCAGCTGTATTCTACCGGTAATCTATTTCTAATGTGCCCTTCATCATGCATTCCTGTTTACTACCAATATCTGCCATGCAAGGGTAATATTATGTATGCTTTTTAAGATCTTTGTGACAAGAGATTATGAGCCAATATGTACAGTATATCACTGTAAAACTGTGCAGGGTTAGGAAATTTTGTCAAATGTGAGATGAGATCCACATATTTTTTGATAAGAATAATTTGTTGTAGGCCTACATGCATGTCTATCTATTCATTTAGCTATCAGAGTTTCACTTTATAAATACAATTTAATCAAATACCATAATATTCATGATGAGTGATTAACAGCTGAAATAATGAGAGTGAAATATAAAGGTGTTAGTAATAATAATGATCTAATGATAACAGTATATTTTATACTAGAAATAATAGTGGTAGGAAAAAAAGAAGCAATAGTAGAATTAGTAGTAGTAGTAGTAGTAGTAAAAGTAGTAGTATAGTAGTAGTAGTAGTAGTAGAAGTAGTAGTAGAAGTAGTAGTAGTAGTACATGTAGTAGAAGTAGTAGTGGTAGTAGTGGTGGAAGTAGTAGTAGTAGGTAGTAGTAGTAGTAGGTAGGAGGTAGTAGTAGTAGGAGGTAGTCGTAGAAGTAGTAGTACATGTAGTAGCAGTATGTAGTAGCAGTGGTGGTGGTGGTGGTGGTGGTGGTGGTAGTAGTAGTAGGTAGTAGTAGTAGTAGTAGTAGTAGTAGTAGTAGTTGCAGTAGTAGGTAGTAGTAGAAGTAGTGGGTAGTAATAGGATCAGCAGCAGCAGTAGTGCCCCCATTCCTGAAATATATGTACACAAATCTGTTCACTGGGAAACGGTAGGTTCTCTGTTTGATCAAAACAGATTTTCAGTCTTCTGACAAATATTGATTTATATGCCCACTCCCTACGCCCACATGCCTGAGCAATCTACAAATCAAATATTGTTACACGAGAGCCAGAGGGACCTTACAATTTATTTAAATTATAAGTTTTCCGCCCTTCTGGCTCTCAGCACATGATATAGCGTGATCATCGGAATCTTATCACGACTTAATATTTGCAAATCTGGGACACAAAATAAAAAATATGGAAATCATAAAGGACAAAACAGGAATCTACAAGCCAGTGGTAAATCATAGGTGAAGGGGGAAAGGGCAAGACCCAGGGTGAGTGCCCAACAACCCCCCCCCCCCCCTCCCCAAACAAAAAAAAATCTTTTTAATTAAAAAGACTTTGTAAAAGTAACTCACATTCCTAACAAATTCAAAATACTTATATTAAACATGAGCTGAAAGAGGAATACTACTAGTACTCCTACTACTCCTCCTCCTCCTACTTTCACAACCACCCCCCCCCCCCCTCTCTCTCTTTCTCCTCCTCCTCCTCCTTTCACAACCACCCCCCTCTCTCTCTCTCTCCCTCCTCCTCCTCCTCCTCCTCCTCCTCCTCCTCCTCCTCCTCCTCCTCCTCCTCCTCCTCCTCCTCCTCCTCCTCCTCCTCCTCCTCCTCCTCCTCCTCCTCCTCCTCCTCCTCCTCCTCCTCCTCCTCCTCCTCCTCCTCCTCCTCCTCCTCCTCCTCCTCCTCCTCCTCCTCCTCCTCCTCCTCCTCCTCCTCCTCCTCCTCCTCCTCCTCCTCCTCGCCAATCTGGGTATTTCAAAGAACAGACATTAACTAGATAATGAATATCTCAGCAAACCACAAAATATTATATACATCGTCTATGTGTGAACTGGAGCATGAAACTTTTATTCATCCCATTTTGACAGAATAATCAACCCCCTGTAGCACAATTAATTTTAATCTATTTCTATTATAATAATTACTTTGATAACTTTACATTCCGGTCATTGGCACACTACGTCACACTCTGATTAAGGATAATAATCAATTCTAAAACCCTTGTATTTTACAATTGGAAATATTTCAGATGTAACATGATTGAAAATGAAATACTTTGTCAAAAGTGTATGTTAAATTACATGTATCTTCTGTTTCCTAGACTTTTATTGATTTTTAAAATACTTTTTTTTAACAAAATTTAATCAAGATTTGTTACAAAATATGGGCATAAAGCATGTAAAACACGCCTGTAAAACATATACATACTGTACATGTACATTGATGTTTATTTGAATCAGCTTGGGTTTTACCTTTCTCCACAATGAACACATTTTTGTTAAATACAGTTAAAGGGAAAGAGAGAGAGAGATAAGGTAAAGTAATAATACCTTAGCTATGAGGGGTGTGGTACTTAAAATAATATCTCAGACTCAGGTGACAAATACTCCACTAACAGACTGACATCACTGTGACAGGTCGGGTCAGGTTATTATTATCATAATAAGGCGCGTCTTCATCATCTCGAGATTGCCAAATAGCCCGCTATTTCTGATTTGGGAAATAATCTTGAAGTTACAAATCGCGTCTTCATCATGCTCGAGATTCGACCTCAAAACTTGAAACTCGACCTTGAGAAATTAGCTCAAGATATTTTGCTCAGCGTTTGCGCATAATGTGAGTCTTCGGTCTGGATATCTTGCCAAATAGTGGGATATTTTGCAAACTATCCCAAGATATCTTGGGATGACAATCCCGACCAAATCTCCCGCTAATTGCAACTTCGGGCTGATGAAGACGCAAATGAGCTGGATAGTTTGCGATCGGGATATTTGGCAATCTCGAGCTAGTGAAAACAGGCCTATTGAGACAGGTCGGGTAAGATTATTATCATAATAGTGAATGCATGAAAAATTATTTCAGACAGTTTTTTTCTTTAGCCTCAGGGTCTAGACTTTGGAATAACATTCCTTTCTTGACCTACATGTAACCTGATACCCTCATTACGAGTCACTTCATGATTTAAAAGAAATTTGATTTTTACAGAAATTGTTTGGGTCTTGTATGAGAGTGCAAGAAAAGATCCTTCCTAGATTTTCATTAGTACATCTTAACATATTTCGCCGCCGCCCCCCCCTCCCCCATCCTTCTCCTTCTCCCCCCCCCCCCCTCCCCCCCTCTCTCTCTAGAGCTCTCTTTCTCTCAAATCTGTTGCTGTTCATTTATAGAAGAGTTACAACCATGATTTGAATGCCATATGGTTTCTACTATTACAAAACATTTCCATTGAAGCACGTTGCACATCTTTCCTCCATCTCGTAGATAAAAAGCATTCAAACACCATTTTGTGTCCCCCGAAAACGGGACCGGACGGATATGCAAATGCAATGGGTATCGACCCTGACATGTTAAATGTAAAGTAGTGCCAAATGGGCTGGGAGAGTAGCATGGCTGCAGATGCCTATTGAGCCCTTCTAATTCTCGCGTATATACCAAACACGATTTTGCATGCCGTGCCGTCTAATGTGATTTGTTCACAGCACGATATCCGAAACATGATAATTTCTTGTACCTCTGTAGAAGGCGCACAATTTTTGACATTTTCCTGCCAAAAAAAAGTGTGCTGTATACACAGTACTTGTGATTGGGAAAATTTAAAGGTAATACGAAGTTTTGGTATTGGGTCATGAACTTGGTCCAAATGAACATATTGAAAGCATATGCGATCTTACAATATTCAGAGATCGTAGTCGCGGTTGAAATTGAATCTAAAATTATGAAATTGTAAATAATAAACTCTTTATGCTGTATAGCTCCCTCTCAAGGTCAAGATATTAATTAAGCTATAAAACAATGTTTCTTGACAAAAATTGACCCATTAGCTATTCTCGTTTGGAAATTATATATCACAACTACATATTCTGAGATTTTCATGGTCGCAGCTACCTTTGCACGGCCGTAGGCGCTATTTGAAATTTATCAACATTTACCGGGAGCAACGGTAAAATTTTATATTCAATTTTTCTCGAAAACAGAAGTGTTTTAGGGGCTGAATTTTCTAGTGCTTATAATACATCCACAGGGGCATCCAAATATATCAAAATCGTAAAGATCCACTATCCACTCAATTTTCAAAATTTCCCAAAACTTTGTATTACCTTTAACACTCAAATTGATTTTCTTTCCATTTATAGATTGCGAGTGTCGCCAGAGTCATATTCATAAGCTGATTTTTTATTTATTTTTATTTAAGTTGCATTCATTGTGAACCCATCAACTTGGACATCAACCCCTGGACCAGTCTTTATTTCTGAAATACAAACAATGTCATGATTATCTGCCAAATTATTAAATTCCCGGGTCTCAAGTTCTGAAATGGATTCGTGTCTACTTCTGATACCATTTACCGGTATGTTCCAGTAATATACTGGTTTATCTAGACTCCTCTTTAGAATTTTGTTTTGAATGAAAACCATTTTGAGATTATTGAGTTTCACAATTATCTCTGTTGAGGAAAGTTACTGGTATGAAAGTCATATCAAATTTCAATCCTAAGTAATACGTAGTATAACTATCTAAAAGCGGTAATAAATAATTATGATTTTCCTTCTTTAGTCCAGGATAATAAGTGTTGTTAAACTGCCTACCGTAGTTTGATTGTGTTCTAAATGCAACTCAATACTCAAGTTTGGTACTGCCATTGTGGGTACCGTAGTAGTTTCTATTCATACATCTATTTTTATTTCTGTGTAGTTATTTTCAAATACTCTTCAATAATACTTTTGTACCCTTTTTGTTAAGGTGATACCTATCAAAATGTATAGATCTTTGCTTATGGTATCTTTCCGCATCAGAGTTTGGTAATGCACAAGCTTCACTTGGTTACTGTGCCTGAAATCGTTCCTCATTATTGTGTTAACAACACTAACAAGGTCATTGAACATTGCAAGGGATGCCTTGGTGTTCAGAGTGACACCACAATTTTAGCATCCGGGATCCGGTAACTTTGTCTCAGACTCTGAAACAAAATCCTGGATTTAGCTCATACTGCAATGATAATTATGAACCTTTAGGTCAGTCAGAAACCCCATGACTTTTACAAGCCGATCGCCTGTCTGATTATCAAGATATTTAAGATTGGAATTACAAATTTTGAAAACCTTTTGCCAAACGGTTTTCATAACACTACAGTCTATTAGGGAAAACGAGTATGGTAAAGCCGGTCACTCACAGATTTTTACTTTTTTGAGGCACTTCTTGATCATTTTTTTTAGGGCTTCAATATTACACCATAGACACTTATAACATGTAGGGCCATGCATCTCAAATTTAACATTGTTAAACGATGCCTTTAAGTGATATGCAACGTTGATATTAATGGTCTTCATTCTCCTCTCTGTTTCTACTTTTCATTTTCTACTCTGTCCTTCTCTTCCCCTCTCCTCCAATCTTTCCTATATTCTCTGATCAACTTTTCTTTCAATCTTCTTCTCCCTTCTCTTCCTCTTTCTAGTTCTGTCTGTCTCTAAATTCCCTCTAACCTTTGATGACGCAGAAGTTTTTAATATTTTTCGATTTTTTGTTGTTGTTGTTGTTGTTGTAATATTTGACAGTTTAATATAGTTGTATTATGCATGATTTATAGTTGTATGTTTAAGCCATTCATATTTTGATCGTTTATTGTGTTGTACAATGACTTTGTAAATTGAGCAATTTCAACTTTCCAGCTGCACATTCTTTTATTGCAATAAACCAAAACAATTCAATTCAATTCAATTCAATGTATTATAACACATCAGTATTTTAAAAGCATTGGTATTCTCCAGATTGTGACCACTTTTGTACTTCATCAATATTATACTTAACAATCTTTTGTAGATGCACTTGCTTTGAGAACTTATAAGGGTCTACATATGCTTTTTTTGAGAGTTTCCGACGAGTACTACGTTTTTCTGTTAAATATTTTGGTTGAGACGATCATTTTGATGGTTCCTAAGTAATGCCTCGTTTATCTCTTCCTTCATTATGTTTGTTGTTTGGTGAAGTTAGTTCATTCATGTTTCTTTCCTTTTGACTGGTTTGTTTTTATTGCTGTTGAGTGTTTTCTTGGTCTGCGTACTCATTGCATCAAGAGTCACACGGGGGCAGCTGTGTGATCGCGGCGACGGCAGTGGGGGGGAGGGCATATGGGGTTATTTTAGACCGGTAGAGCCTTTGGTTCATTCTGTTGTGGGCTGGTGATGAATGAAATGACAGAATGGTCTGTCTTTCTTCAGCTAGGGGGGGGGGGGGGGGTCTACCTCTGGTGGTGCCTTCTCGACAGCATTTATTTGACGAGCCACATGAGACTATCTCCTGATGTTACTACTGTACATCTCTGTAATTCTGCTGGATATTTTTCCATTCTGTGTTCTTGTTTTTATATGTTTGCCACTGGAGTTTTATGCTCAGGTTTGTATCTTTTTAAATTCTCAATTACTTTCTTTACTCTCTCCAAGTTGGTATTTGATTGTTCTATTTCTCTTTGAAGGTGAGCATCTGTCTCATCTGTCTTTTCCTGGAATGCATGGCTTCCTGCTCCATGTTTCTAATTATCAATTACAGTTCTTTTATCATTACCTCAGTCTTATTTGACATTTGCATATTGTCTCTCAAGGTTTTCTTCTTTTGTGGAAAGGTGGTTATACTGTTGTAGAACTATTCTTATTTGCAGTTCTACTTGTGAATTCTGCATCTGAGAAGTAGATATTCATCGTACATTTCTGTAATATTGTCATTTGATATGTCTGCCATTCAGAATAAGTCACAGTCCGCATCAAATCGCAGATGGTATGACCATTATATTGTTCGTTGCTAATTGTAGGAATGGCTTATTTTGAAGTATTAACTCAGTATATCTGGTATATAGTATAAAAGTGCGAGAATTCTCAACTCTGACAGTACAGCTACATCTCACGTTCCTAGACCATTTTCTTCACGCCTATAATATAATATCTCACGAGTGTATGTTCGTCAACGACGGCAATAAACCTAGGTGGGACTAGGTTCGTAAGTGACCACTATATTACAGTGTAACAACACATAATACACTGAATTCATCCACTGTATCACACATTTCACAAATATCACAATGATAGTTATATTGGCTACTTGCCTCCCCAAAATGAACTATCACTCAAGTGTTATTCTTCTTTCAAAGAGCAAGACAGTTTAAATATATTCTAACTCTGACGCATGATTATAGAGAAAAAAAGGGGGAAGAACTGCGTTGATTTCTAGTCTGCAAAAATATGTATCTTGAAAAGTCAAACTACACTTAACAAAGGACTTGAATGATTTTATTTACAGATTATAACATCAACCCGAAAAAGGATATATGGACAGTTACAATTGTTCAGCTCCTGAGAAAAATGTAAAAAAGGAGAAAAAAGACAAGATGAATGCACATGAACAATCAAGTATGAATCATACTACATGTACATAGATTCCCTTTCTTACACCAATTTCAAATTAAAAAAACACTATTTTCTTTGAATAAGTTGTCAGAATAATTGTTGAGGATAACCTTGAGTGAGTGAGTACATCATTCACTACCAGTAGGGTGCGGCTGGCAACCAGACTTTGAAAGAGTCTGGAATGGAGAGATTATGTTGACTGAATAGTTCTCATGACCTCACGAGGTCACCACTGTAGTCTGTCCTCCAGACAGTAGGCCTGTCATCACTAGCTCGAGATTGCCAAATATCCCGCTATTTGAACTATCCTGATCGCAAACTATCCAGCTAGCTAGCGGGATATTCGGTAGGGATTGTCATCACAAGATATCTTGGGATAGTTTGCAAAATATCCCACTATTTGGCAAAACAACCAGCTATTTGTCCGGTGCGTCTTCACCAGACCGAAGACTCGCACTATGCGCGAACGCTGAGCGAAATATCTCGAGCTAATTTCTCGATGTCGAGTTTCAAGTTTTGAGGTCGAATTTCGATCTGACGAAGACGCAATTTGTAACTTCGGGATTATTTCCTAAATCAGGCGGGCTATTTGGCAATCTCGAGATGATGAAGACGCGCCTAAAGAGATCAATTTTCATTTTCAATCTTCTCTTCTTTCTCCTATAGAACTGTGATTACCCCTCTCCCCACCCCCTTATTATCTCATAAGGGACTATAATTGTATACAACTTATACAAATACTGTTAAGTAGTCTTTGAACTAATTAAAATCAAGGGAAAGATAGTATCAAAATAAAATAACAGACACTGGAGAAAAAATAAGAAAGACATGTAGAGGGTGGAGTCAGACTGATAAAAACAGAGATTGCTCTCATATAACTTTATGATGTCAGTCTATTTGAATGTCTGTATTTGTGTCAAGATTTCATCAAGGTTTATCCAGGTTTGTAGTATAAAGTTTTTTAAAGACCCATACATGCACTTCTCTTGCATCAACATATTAAAGGGATAGTTGAGTTTTGTTGCAGAGGGCGCTACACAAAATATTTTTTTGGTGAGAAAATGAAAAACTGAGTGTCAAATTTGAGTGAATATACAATTTTAAAGACAAAATCACCTTTAATTGATCAAAATCAGTTCAGATAAGGCTGAAATGTCCATAAATATAACCATTTCTAATAGTTGTCGTGCCCAACAATATTCAGTAATTTTGAACCAGCTGTTGAAAAACGAAAAAGCGCCGTATACGTTTATTTCAGCCAAGGCCAATATTGGCTTTTTGTTGGCTTTTTTGGGTTGGTTATAAAACGCACAACCAGCCGGCCTGTGTATTGTAATTATCAATTAATTAATTAATTAATTAACGGTCACCATATTTTTTTGAAAGTGGAGCTGAATTGGTACGATCCTATTCAATCTGAATTCACACATTGTTCCAATTTGGGGTCTAAAATTACCTTCATAGCAATTTTAGGTTCTAAAAGGCACTAGAAATGTCATAAATAAGAATAAGGGAAATAACCATGCCCTTTGAAGGCAATTGCGGTCTTAAACAAGAACTCAACTATCCGGTACCGTTATTTTTTTTTAATCTTAGTAAAAATACCTACTCTATGTAATGGGGGAGGGGCTAAACACACTTGTTCCCACCCTTGTGTATAATTTTCCTTGATGTACGCCAATGCCTATTGGCTATACTCAATGAACTCATTATAATTTTAAAAATATATGCAGACGTAAAACGACTTTAATCCTCTTGTAACATTACTTGCAGAAAGGGGGTGCTTCCTATCATGTGCCCCCCAATATTTACTGCACTGCAGGAGGCATCAACGATGATCAACAAAAGGTTTGGCAAAATGCCCCTAAATAAAGTCAGTATGCCTACTTGCCCCCCCCCCCCCCCCTCCTCAAAGGTGCCCCTCTTTAAATAGATAATAGCTTAGGCCCTACATACTTTGGTGCAATAAAATGAATATTCCATTTAATGCCATCATGTTGGAATTTTTTTTTATTCATTGACAATGTAATCTTGCACTTAAAAATGTAAGGAACAGCAATTAAGTCACTGTAGTGTACAAGGCAGGGGTAGATGCATGTCCTACAAAGTAAAATTTGTAAAAATGAAAGAGTATTACAAAATTATAATTGTGCCATGAAAAAAGGTCACACACTCCTTTTTTTTCTTTAACCCCCCCCCCCCCTCCCCTCCACAAGTTAGAAGAGGCAGTAGTCATCTCTATTACAGGGAGGGGGCACATCAATTCACCCCCCCCCCCCTCCTTCTCCATCCACCAGTGATAATCCATATAATATAAGCAAAGCTGCATCATCGTAATGTATTGTGCCAAGTACGTATTAGAAGTAGACCTAGAGATAAGCAACAATTGCACTGCCAAAGTGTCCATGAGAAAGTTCCACTCTAAAATATGAACCTAATCCATATCTACCAACTGCTTGCATTTATACTATGCAACATATTGAACAGCCGCGGACCGTCGAGCACGAATGTGTATCTGCACTCGTGCATGCTGGAGATGGCCCGGCAACTAATCCAGCAGGCAGCACGGCCACGGACTCCAGCTAGCATTAGGCCGACAGGTGGCCGCGGGTTGGGTGCGGCGTTAATACTCTTCAACATACGGTTATATATTTCACATACAATTCAAATCTAGATCCAATTGTACAAGACGACTTACCAAAATAGACAGCTTTATTACACTTTGGACAGTTAGGCATGATGATTGGTGTTCTAAAAACCTCGAAATACAAAATCAGGGACGGTGGGTGAGTGATTTGCTGATTTCGTCTTAGAGAAATGGACTAATATGCAAATGCATGCACTGTGTACTGCAGTGCTACGTCGTGAACTTAGTAGCGTGTGCAAATCACTTCATGTTCGGTGCACGCGCCACTGAAAAAAAAACCCTGAATCACATCCCGAATAATCATGTTTACAATTTTTTTTTAAAGTGTTAACTTAATTACTTACGTTACTTTAATTTAATCCAGCGATGCTAAAGCAGGGCTCCCACTTAGCCGAGTTGGAGCCTCGAGTTGTGGCGAGCTGGCGCGATCGTATGTTATGCTCTGTCATTTGAAAGAAAGACGAATAAATATCTTATCTCTCTTATCTCTTATGGCAAGCCGTTTATCATTAAAACATGATATCAAGAATTCAATTCTTGATATCACGAAATCGAATTCCTGATATCACGAAATCGAGTTTTTGATATCAAGAATTACCATTGGTTTACAACATAAAATTCTTTCTTGATAACAAGAATTGATTTATTGATATCAATTAATAATAAAACGGCTTGCCATAAGATCGCGCCAGCTCGCCACAACGAGGTTCCAACTCGGCTAAGTGGGAGCCCTGCATAAGGACTAAGCCTGTTTATCGATCGTAGGTTTCTTCTTCAATCTTCAGTGGTTTTACATTTTACTTCTCATTTCAAATTAAGTAGGTGGAAAGGACAAAAAAAATAATGTGTTCAAACTTACAATATGCAATATCAGCTTACAGACAAGATCATGGTTTTTAGACCAGTATTAGGCCTATTTTGTCTAGTCTAAACAATTGACAGAAGTTGCTGAGATAACATATTCAGTAAGTTCCACAAATCTACAACTCTGTTGCTAAAAATGATAATTATGTCTCGATTGTAAGGTATTATGTCCACTTGACCGAAATACGTATGAATAAATACAATGACGTATATTGTTTCATCTAATTCAAGTTAGTGTACTGATATATCTAAGGATAATTTTTAAAAAGCTCGGTTGGTCCCTCCCTTGTAAGCTATAATATATTATATAGTCTAGATTTAACCATGCCACCCGCCCCCCCCCCCCCTTCTCCCCTTTCCCTGAGCGCACCCCCTCAGGCTCCCCCCCTCGTGTCTCTGTCTTCTTCGTCATCGTCAGGTTTCTTCTTGTTCTTATTCTTCCTCCTCCTCCTCTTCTTCCTCCTTCCTCTTCTTCTTCTTCTTCTTCTTCTTCTCATTCTTCTTCTTCTTCTCATTCTTCTTCTTCTTCTTCTCATTCTTCTTCTTCTTCTTCTTCTTCTTCTTCTTCCTCCTCCTCCTCCTTCTTCTCCTTTTTCCTTCTCCTTTTTATGACCCGTGGATTAAACTCATCAATACCACAACAGTATACTGATAGAGCATTTGAGTTTCTTTGCAGCATCGATATCAGTGATTTCATTTTCAAATATATAGCTTTAAAATATTTAGTTTGGATTTTGCTTTAGAAAAAATTTGGCAAAACTTTCATTATTGCTTGATGATCGATAAAGAAGATGTTGAAGATGAACTAATATTTACCAAAAATTTGTTAAAGTGATTAGCTAAGCTTTGGAGTTATAGATTTTGTTTACCATCGACAGTTATGAGATAATGTACGTGACCAACCCAAGACACCATTAATCATCTGCAATGTTTTTTTTTCTTCTTCATGTTTCCATTAGCTGCTTAAAATTTCATCATGTAATAATCTTTAAGTGCTACATTTAATAACTTATTAGTATAATTTCGAGCACGAACATATATATTTTAAGTACAAGCATGACAAAATGTTATGTACAATTTATTGTTATTCCCAATCTTTTTATACAGGGCAAATAATGTAATCCAAGGATTCCTTACAATTTTATGAGTATGTATACTGTATACAATGTTTTCTTTACAAATACTTTATTATAATAAAAGCACTTGTCTAAAGTCCATGCCCTCTAAAATGGTGCCCTTGCCGAATTATAACAGGAGGCCGTCTATAATAAAAACATTGAATTTAATTGAATATAGATTCGGTTTATTGCAATAAAAGAACATGCAGCTGGGGGTATTAAAGGAGCATTAATTTTTGTTTTCTTCCAAATTCGTCAGAAAATATTTAGCGCCGAATCAACACCCACCCCCCCCCCCCTTGCGCCAGGGGAGGGGTCCGTCTTCTTTTTTTATCTCACAAAAGATTAAATTTACCTTCTTTGGGGGGGGGCTGGAGAGGGGGCCCGGCCCCCGGCCCCCTGAATCTGCCACCGAGTATTCCTACCATAAAATTATGGTCACCGTGAGAGCATAGGCAATTACTAACTCATGCTTACGTCATCCTACCGGATCCCTTTATCTCCCTTAAGTATTGAGTGGCAAATGTAGATTAATACCTTGCCAAAGGACATTAGTGCACTGTCGGGGTCAAACCACGACCTTTGAATTTCAAGTTAAGTGCTTAAACCACTCGACCACGACACTTCAAACTTCTAACTGCAGAGGACTGGTAGACACGTTCACCTGTTCATGTTTTTTAATCTTCCTGGGGGGGGGGGGGGGGTGTCTGCCATCTCCTCGATCAGACTAGAGCACATTATAGGATCTTAACTATTGGCCTTTGTGATAAGAAGTGCCCTCAAATTCTAACTTCTAAACTACAAAGCATAACTTTTTCTCGCGCTCGGTCCCTACGCGACCTCGCAAAATCATGTTATTCATCAAAGGGCGTCGCTATAAATAAAAGATTTGTATAGAGCGAAATGCAGCCCCCCCCCCCCCCCCCCCCCCTCATTACATACGCCACTGGCAAGTACTGCCACAATTTCTGGTTCGACAAGCAGACGCTTTACTGACTATGAGCCAACTCGTCTCCTCCAACAACATTTAATTGTGATAAAAACAACTAAACTCGAAATATATGGAATTACATCATTCCTTTTGGAAATTGCTATAGGCTGACTGCGAACGAATTTCCTATATTACAAGGGTCAAAGATCTTAACTGTATATTAATGTTTAAAACGTTACATCTACTTTATTATAGAAAGGGGACAAATGAAAAACTGCTCAGAAAGAAAACAGATGTAAAGTACTAAGTGACAGAGGGCGGACATTGCAATTCGTGAGCAGACAAAATAAAAAATATCGAATTTCAAGGTAAATACTCGGAGAATAATGTGGATCAAACGGTTGCTCTATGGAGAAAAGTATTCAGGTTGGAAAGTAACCTTTGACCACTTTTGTTTAAAGATCACTGGGTGGTCGAATTATATTTATTTGTAATTATGATATAAATAAAATGGACTTGAACTATGAAGGTATACTATTGTTTCATATAAAGACATGTTGAAAGCATGGCAAGAACTAGAAATTAAAGATAGTGTAGACATTTTGGAGAAAATAAGAAAAATACGGTGATATTTAATAATAAGTGTATATGTCTCAGCAATAATTATTTTTTGATGTCGAATTATTTCAGAACGGTATACTTCAAGCATCGGATATAATCGTCAGAGGTCATTTAAAACCAGTCTAACATTTTTATAATTTGGTTTTTCTAACTGAAAGCTTGCGTAGAATTCAAAAAATCTTTTCAGCAATCAGAGAAGAAATGGATACAGGCAGGCGCGGATCCAGGATTTATTAGGGATGGGGGTCCAAATTTGAAATCAATTTTGAAATTTAGTGTGAAAATCGTGCCGGCCAATATTTCGCTCAGTGGGGGGGGGGGGGGGGGAGGGGAGAGGGGGGGGGGGGGTGGGGTGGGGTGAGCACTCATTTTTGTTTTCTCCCAAAAATTTGAAAATCGCGCCGGACGAAAATTCGCTCAATGAGGGGGGGGGGGGGGATTGAGCGCTAATTTTTTTGGGGGAGGCAATTGAAAATTTGAAAAATTACTGAAAATGGATTCAAGCTCTGTATTTTATATAGTTGTCTTTACAAAGACCGTTTTTTAAGATCTATTCATTAATTTCCAATTACATTACTGCTCAGTTGTCCCCTTGTTGACTGTATTCATTATCCATGTAGGCCTTTGTTAAAGTGAGAACTAATATAACAACATTGTGTAGATATACCCTTTCTGTATATTATGTGGATATTTTTTTCTTCTTGTTTTTGTGCTATTAATTTTAAAATTGAAATTTGTCTTGCTCTGCTCTGTATTGTACTGAATTATATGGATATAAACATGATTTGCACACATGATGTACATATGCCATATTTATGACTTATAGACATTCTTCAACTATCAGTATCCTCCATGCAGTGTTTTGTTATTTATGTTTGTATGTGAAGAAACATGAACTGATGCATAGAGAGAATGGCCCGAATTCACAAAGGAGGTTTGTCGACAAACCTTGGTTTTCGTACGTCATATGACGCGTTTTTACGCGTTTTTTACAAACCTGATTTGTAAAGAACAAAAGGAAGTTTGGCGAAACAAAAGGAGGTTTGTCGACAAACCTCCTTTGTGAATTTGGGCCAGTGTGTGAAACGGATTGAGATAGATACACAGATAGATCGAGAGACGGAGAGAGATCGAGAGAGAAAGAGTCAGACAGGGAGACAGACATACATAGGAGGACGGAGGAAGAGAGAGAGAGAGCGAGAGCGAGACGATATTGGCTCTTGAACGATAAAAGACGTGTTGCACGAGTATAAGATCATTCTTTTATTTGATTTGATTTCAATCACACTGAAAATAAATACAGACAATACTATATTAAAAAAATAAAACAAATACATTAAAATAACATTTAAATTGAACTATAATCTTTCCTGAATAGGACCATGTCTTCAACTTGATTATATAGCAACAATTAAGAACAACTGTTCGTATTTCAACACATACATAGTAGAAATTTCGAGTATTTACAATGATTGCAAATTGGGAGGGCCTTTAAAGTTCATCTAAATCGGATTGTCACACCATTCACACGCATAATTTTGAACTACATTGTGACTTTGATTAGAAATAAATCAGGCTTCCACATTCGGATTCACATTTTGAATTCCAAAACTTCTCTTCGCCAGTATAGGCTAAATTCAAAGATGTCGGTCTTCTAAACATTATTGTTAAACAATGTTAATTCTTCGATTCAGTAATGTGTCCAATCAACCAGCAAGAAACACATCCCTTTCTTTGCATAAAATTATCGTCTCATGTTGCCAACGGCCAGAGGCGGCCCTCCCTGGGGCAGGGGGGCACAGTGCCCTCACTTTTTCGAGCACCCGAAAAGTGCCCCTTTTACTTTGACAAGTGCCCCTATTAATTTCTAAAAGTGCCCCTTCCCCCTTTTAACTCTGATAAGTGCCCCTTTTATTTAGACACGTGCACCTTTTCCTTCGACATTCTCATAAGTGCCCTTTTTAATCTCTAGTAATTGCCCCTAGTTAGGTACGAGAAGTGTCTCTTTTCGATTTTGATAAGTGCCCCCTTCACCTCTGATAATTGCCCTATTTAAATCTGAGAGCTCTTTTACTTTGACAAGTGCCCCATTTTCCTTTGTAAGAAGTGCCCCTTCCCTATTTAATAACTACTCCCATTTTGACTGGGATATGCGCACCTTATATTTTCACATGTGCCCTTTTTCCTAATGATAAGTTCCCCATTAAAGCTAGAGCTCCTTCCCCTTCTCATAAGTGCCCCTTCTCTGGTAAATGACCCTTTTCAGGTACGAGAAATTACTCCTTTTCACTTCAGATAGGTGCCCCCTTCACCTCCGATAAATGCCCCTTTAAAATCTGATCGGTGCCGATTTTCCTTTATTACAGGTGCCCCTTTTTCATATCTGGTCATTGCCTCTTTTTAGATGCGATAAGTGCCTCTCTTCACCTCTGATAATTTCCCTTTTAACAATATATAATATTATATTATAAATGCCCCTACCAAAATATAATGGGGCCCCTTTTCCGTCGACAAATGCCTATTTCCTATTCTCATGACTGACTTTTTTCATCCCTGGTAAGTGCCTCTTTTTGAGGGTGTAAGAAGTGCCCCATTTTCACCTCTGATAATTACTCTTTATACTTTGGAATATGCTCCTTTTATTTCCTGATAAGTGTCCCCTTTTCCTCTCATCATTAAACGCGCCATAGCTAATTTCAGGCGACTAAGAGCAATTTCCCGCAAAGCTCGTTCGCTACGCTCTCCCACATCTCTAAATGATATACTTACTTATCAAAGGACTTTTCAGTCTTCCGTTATGAGAATGTGCTTATAACCCCATTAGGATTGTTTTTTTCTCTTTACAAGATGTAATTTTTCGCACTGCGACCTCGAGCTCACACATCGGCTTAAAATTGTTCCTCACTCGCTCGCTCGCTCGCAAACATTTTTTTAGACAATCAAACCCAACTGCATAGCATGATGCTTAAGCAATATCTTGTTTGGTGTATTAAGTGAAACAAATATTGAAATCATCCCTGATAATTTTAATCACAATGTAGGGGTATATACCAATGTCTAAAAATCTAAATATTTTCGCTTTGAGATTTCCCTTTGTAGGTGCCTTTTTTCTTGGTGCCCCCCAAAAAAAACTTTTGAAGTCGCTCGGCCGCCCCTGCCAACGGCTGTACGGTCCATGAGATGAAACGCCCTTCGAGACGACAGCCCACAAGACTCTACGAGACTGACAAGCCACCACACTGACAATGTGGCACTGACGGGCATTCTGACTTGTTCCGACAAGTTGTCATAAGTGTCGATCGAAGGGGATGTTCCATTTTTGAAAGCTCTTCTCTCTTAAAGGTACTATGTCCCCTTTTGCAGCCAACCTCAAATGCTGTAGAACTTTGCAGGAATTATGAATAAATATGTCATGTATGTCCTATCTGTCAAATTTAAACGTTAGCAGTGTCCTCATATTCAAACTATGCAAGGAAACCCATGTATTTGCTAGACTTAACTGTCAGACACTATTGAGTGACTATGACTGGCTTTTTTTCTTCTGTGGTAATACATGAAAAGAGTTGTAAAGGGTACATCATTTTGTCTACATCAATAACCCACTTCTTGTGATGGCCAAGATTAAAGTGATTGAATCTTTGTGCAGCATAAAACGTATGACCATTCGGTACAATTGTCTGAAAATCAAGACTATTACTTTTGGGCTCTATAGCCTAAAGTCGATTAGACAACTCATAATAGTCGTTATTTTCCCACTTGAAGACATTTTCAAGCCCCTTTTTAGGGAAGTTCTAAATTAGTATTATCTTTCAAATGCAGTTGGAATTTAACTTTTTCATTTTTTGGGCCTGCAAACGGGACATAGTACCTTTAAAAACATTCTTACAACCCATCACTGGCGTACCTATGGGGGGGGCAGGGGGGGCAGAGTGCCCCCCCTGACGGGCTCTAGGGGAAAAAAAGAAAAAGTGGAAAAAAAAGAAAAGAAAGGAAAGAAAAAGAAAAAAGGAAAAGGGAAGAAAAAAAGGAAAGAAAGAGAAAAAAGAAAAAAAGGAAAAGGAAAGAAAAAAGGAAAAAGAAGAGAAAAGGAAGAAAAAGGGAAAAGAAAAGGAAAGGAAAAAAAATGGGGAAATTAAAAAAAAAAAAAACATGGCCGTACGCACCAGGGGGGGGGGGGAGGGGCAGTTGACCCCAGATATTTCGAAAACGTAGTTTTTTTCCTGAAAATGTAGTGTAGGCCTATACCAAATCCTTCAATTCTACTTTTGAAAATGCAAAAGTACCCTCATGACCAGTTCGGTCGCTCGAACTCCCTTCACTCCTTTTGCTTTTGAGATTCTTCGAAAACTTTTAACGCATCTTTTCCCCTCCCCCACCAGAAAAATATTCCGCATACGGCCCTGAAAAATTAAGACAAATGAAAATAGGAAAATATAAGTGATATAACAAATTCGAAACCCTTCGCTGGCGCGAACTGCTTGCTAGCCTATTTTGTATTAAATGTTTTCACTTGCTCGTCCCCCTGAAAAAAAGAAAAGGATAAGCATTGCCTAGAATACAATTGTGCCTGCCCCGACGGGCCCCGACCTGCAACCATGGCAACAATAACACACAATGTATGTACCAAATGTTACTAATAGAGACTAATTCATTTTTCTCGCTCGCTACACTCGCTTGCGAATAAAATAAATAGACATTGCTTTGGAAACAATTGTGCCCACCCTTGACCTGCAACAATATCATTAATAATGGAAGAGTTTTTTCGCCCTCTCGCCAAAAAGGAATTGAATCGCGTAAAACGCGATTGCGTCCATCCTGACATGCATCAATAAAAACAAGTTTATTTATTAATTTCTATTAAAAGAGAATTTATTTGTTTTGCTTGCTCGCTATGCTCGCTCGCCAAAATGGAATTGACACCGCTAACGTGCCCGCCCCAACCTGCAACAACCAATTAATAATTATGCACCAAACGTTTTTCAAAGAAGTTTTGGTGTGCTCGTGCTCGCCAAAACGGAATTAACATCACCTTAGACATGATTGTGTAAGCCCTGACCTGCAACAAAAAAATCTGAAATTTATGAACCAATTATCATTACAAAAATTTTGCTCGCTCTCTACGCTCGCTCGCCAAAATAGAAATAACACCGCTTTTAATAATCACGTCCCTGACATGGAACAATGAACCTAAGTTTTATGTACCATATTTTCCCTAAAAAAAGAAGTGATTTTTTTTGCTCGCTCGCTACGCTCGCTCGCCAAAATAGAGATCACCGCTTTTAATAATCACGTCCCTGACATGGAACAATGAACCCAAGTTTTATGTACCATATTTTCCCTAAAAAAAAGAAGTGATTTTTTTTGCTCGCTCGCCAAAATAGAGATAACACCGCTTTTAATAATCACGTCCCTGACATGGAACAATGAACCCAAGTTTTATGTACCATATTTTCCCTATAAAAGAGAAGTGATTTTTTTTTGCTCGCTCGCTACGCTCGCTCGCCAAAATAGAAATAACACAGCTTTTAATAATCACGTCCCTGACATGGAACAATGAACCCAAGTTTTATGTACCATATTTTCCCTATAAAAGAGAAGGGATTTTTTTTGCTCGCTCGCTACGCTCGCTCGCCAAAATAGAAATAACACCGCTTTTAATAATCACGTCCCTGACATGGAACAATGAACCCAAGTTTTATGTACCATATTTTCCCTATAAAAGAGAAGTGATTTTTTTCGCTCGCTAGCTCGTGGAATTATGTGCCCACCACTAACCTGCTACAATATCATTAAAAAGAGAAATGTAGGGGGTTGCCTGCCCGCCAAAATGGGATTGGCATTGCCTTAAACACGATTGTGCCCGCCCCCGACCTGCAACAATGAAACAAATTTTATATAGCAATTCATTGAGAGAAAGATGTATTTTCGCTCGCTAGCTAAGATGGGTATAAAATCATCCTAAACAAAATATTGTTCCCGCGCCCTGCATGGGACAATTGAACCAAGTTTAAGTGGCAATTATTAAAAAAGAAGTGATTTTTTTCTTGCTCGCTACGCTCGTTTGCAAAAAATGAAATTAACGTCGCTAACAAGTGAATGTTCCCACCCCAACTTGCAACAATAGCAGTTTATATACCAAACGTTACTTAAAGATTTGTTTTTGCTCGCTCGCTCGCCAGAAGTGAAAATTAGCATCGCCTTTTTTTGTTTGTTTCGGTCGCTTGCCCCCCCTGACGGAGTACCCCAGGTACGCCACTGCAACCCATGCAAACAATATTGACACAACCTTGCTTGTGCGTGAGTTCTACGACTTTCAAAATACCTGTAACGGACGCGAAAAGTAATATTGGCCTCCCAGGTAGGCCTACTATTGTATTCTATAAGAAAAACGAAACCCGTCTTCCCCAACCGATGACTAGAAACAAGAAAGGATTAGATTCTGATGCATTTGTGTTTTTCATGTCAAAGATGAATTCATCCTCTTTTACACGATACCAAAAGGGCTATGCATGAATGCATACATCTATTTTACAGTTTCATGAGCAATGTCAATAGTAGTTTACGTACAGAATGAATAATGTAATTACGTCTAAGTATTATGCATTGAAATATTGAATAAACAAAAGATTAAGATAATCAAAACAGATAACTGATGTTTCATGATGTACATCATCCATCTTTCAAATATTTTAAACCTGGAAATGAGTACACAATATTTACAATTTGATCATGTTAATAGTATGATAACTTCAATGCATTTCACCTTCGGAGAAAATATCAATGCGCTTTTGACAATATTAAACAACAAAATTACACATAACTACTAATTCATGAACTAAAGAATTATCAAAATAAGGACAAGATTAATAATTATCGTTATAAACACCAATTACAGAGAAATGAAAGCAAATAATGACAAAAATAGTATAGTATAGTAATTAAATGTTGATGAATACAATAATGCAGTTTAAATTACATTAGAAAGCGTTTTAAACAAGTAGGATTTCAGTTGAGATTTAAAGAAAAGTTCAGTCTGTGATGGTCATGGACAGGACAATGTGATTGCAAGATAAACATGAAAGGAAAAGCAAATTAAAGAGAGGTTCAATGAACGGCCATTCATTACATTGAACAATACATCCCAATCTCATAAGCAGATCGATTTTGACATTGTTATTGTTATTGACATTAATATATCTAGTTACAGTTCGATGATCACAAGCTCTACCGTTACAAAAATAAATGTGTTATCATAATCGTGGAGAAGAAAAACAAATTTCTGCTTGGTGATTAGAATGCCAACACAGGATCGTATAACTAATCCAAGTGATAGTGTACAATCTATTGCCATGACAGCATGCAAACTTTGCAAAAAAACACGTCTAAATATTAATTTATTTATTTACTTATATGTTTCTACGTGCTATCTATCACAATTTATCACTATCACCAAGGTGAAAGCTCTGTGATCTCCATACAATCATTAATTTTGTATACAAAATCGTGGTAGTTTATACAGGATTGGGAGGATGATAGGCACTTTATACAACGTAGATTACTGATAAGAATAACCTATCGCTTTTACGAATGCAAGCCTGTGTCAAAAATACTGAATTATAATTAAAACTTGAATATACGAGTATAACTTTTACAGTTAAAGTTTGGATTCTTCGTTTGGAAAATCTTTGGCGTTTCCACGCATTTGGGCGGAATCCTCTTTAGACTTTAAAGGGGAAGTCTACCCTGATATTATGTTTGTTTTGATAAAAGCAGAAAAAATGAGAGTAATACATGTATTATTATTTATACAAGGTTGCCTCTACAGGTAATAAACTGCTGCATGGCCTGGATAACAATCAATACAAACAATATCATACACTCAAAGAAATACTCAAAAAATATTTAGCGGGAAATTATTATGTACAGAAGAATGAAAAATATTTATAACAAATTAAAACATATAAATTAATATTCAAGTAAGCTACATTCGAATGACTGACTTATATTCTTCAACACTGAATTTCTAAGATAATTAGTCTTCATTTCCCAGGTGCAACAATATTAATAGTGATTTTGATATGTTTACAACATTTAAACTTTCTATATAGGCATCTTCCCGTCTTATCATATCAAGAATTCATCTCTAAATGTCATCAGTCAAATCACAGTTTGATGACCTCAATAATTTATACAACAATATTTAACCAAATGATACGATCTTCAGATAACCTCTTCATTTTCGCCATCTTCTACACTGTAAAAAAATAATAGTCGAAATAACTCAATAAAATTGAGGAAAAGAATTGCCTTATTTTTATTAAGTAAATATTACCTACGGCATCTTAAGTAGAATTTACTTATTTTGCTGAATAAATTTTTACTCAGTTAAATCGAGTTACATTAACGTAAATAATTTAAGTATTGTAATCATTTTAGATAATTAAAAAAAAGCTATGATATATATTGCACGATTTGGTACCCATCTAATCTAACAAG